>JARKHS020001654.1:0-135547 GCA_030143305.2 Amblyomma americanum
ACGACGTAGTGTGAGGTGCGCAACACATCTGCGGAGGATTTTTGAACGCGGTGCGTCGACTGTGGTGCGTCGGACAGCGGAGCGCTGCGCGTGCCAGCCCAGCGTTGCTCGTGTGCCCGTGCGATGTGCCCGTGCGAATAGTGTGTGCGAGGCGGCGGAGACAGCGAGCGTGGCAAGAACGAAGAGTAGAGAGCTGATGTGTCAGAAAACCGAGTTTGAAGGGAGACAGCGCTGCGGAGATCGGGTCATTCAAGCGTGGAGGTGGCAGCCGTCGGACATTGGGTCCGTGCTGCCGTGGACCTGCCTTGGATCACCGACGCAAGCCTCCTGGGTTCTTTGCAAGCGTAAAGGCAGTCGATCGATTAAGGGTCCGTGATGGCGAAAGGCATTCTTCGATAGCCTGCTTTAAGCCCCTGGCGTTTCGAGCCGCCGTCGACGGGATCTGGCTACGATTCTCCTGCGGCTGCCAAGTTCTTCGGGCTCTTTTCGGGAGACCACCTGCGTCTCCCGGTGTTCCTTTCCGCTCCTACTACCACCGGGCTCCCTTAAGCCGCCTCCTTCGACGCAAGACCAGCGACGCGTCGCAATACAACCACCCACGTTCCGTCCTGTCTACAAGGCATCCCCGTTTCACCTGGGATGCTCAGTACCTGGCTGTCAGGGATCTCCCCGCAGCACACTCGGGCCTAAAGAATGGACTAGGCGACAGGTGTACACACACAGACGCACATTTAACACACCCTACGTGACACACACACTAGAACACAAAACTAAAAAAACTAACACAAAACACAACGACTATAAACACACGACCTGGGAAGACTGCTACCCGCGTCTATTACTAGCGTTCTATTGTTAGTGGTTGGCGTTCGTGCTCACTGTTGTTCGATGCGGCTGCAGCGTTGTATGGATCCAGTAGGCGGCGTCGAGGCGGCGTTCGACGTGCTTGGACTGGCGTCGCTGGCGGCGCGGCGTCGCTGGCTGCGTCGTATAAGCTCCCAGTCCAAGCGCCCGTGGAGGTGATGCCGGTGTTATTGGCGTTGGGGTACCACCCGGATTGGCGGAAACAGCGCTGGAGACACCCCTGGCCGTAGCAGGTGGTAGCGTCCTCCGGTGACTCTCCGGAACGGGCTCAGGAACCACAGGAAGTCCACGATGCGAAGCCGTAGAACGCGAGCTCACCGGAGCAGTAGCCGGCGTCGCTCGCTTCCAGCCAAAGCGCCCCTGACCCGCCGGAGCCTCCGCTTCTCTTTTCCTCCCCACCCCCTCCTTGCCTTGCTCTCGAGAGCTCGCCCTTTTATAGCCTTGGCATCAGTACACGTAAGCCTTGTCGTCGTCGTCGTCTTTTCTCCACCAATCATTTCTCTCCACCTCACCGAATGCTTGTCCACCAATCAAGTCTCTCCACCTCACCGAATGCTTCTTCTTCATCTTCTTTATTCTTCGGTTAATCCACGTCGTCGTCTTCACACCTCTTTCCTTCATAATTTTATTTTGGACTCCTTATTATATGTGACACTGGTGGTGGTGGTAGTTGTTTTATTAAAAATAATAGTAAAAAGGAAGGAAAAGATTTTTGCTAGCCCCGGCATCTGCCATCGATACTGAAGCACCTGAGCTGGGGCAGCGGAAATAAAGGACAGCAGGCAGAATGGAGAAATGAAATGAAAGAGGTGAGGGGACAGGAATAGAGGACAGGGGGAGAAGTAATATGTACAAACTATTTACACAATAAGTAATGTGTCCAGGTTGTGCGCGTGATTAGTTCATTTAAGAGGAATTAAATCACACACGCGCACAGCACTGTGTAGGTTACAACTGGAGTGGGGCGTCCAGTTATTAATCGTTCAAGGTAGAACTCGCGGAGCGTTCGGTCACTGCGTGTAACTACCTGACGGAGAACAGACGGGACGTCAAGCCCGTGTGTTCGAGGAATGCACAGAGGCTCACCAAAGTTCGCTCACGAGTGCGCGCACTGCCCTGCGGCCACAATAGCGTCTTGATGGAGTCTGGTAGTATGCCCTGCGCCCTATAGGCCGCGAGCATATCGCGACGAGCATCGGCGAACGCGGAGCAGCGAAGGAGCAGATGTTCTAGTGTTTCCACTGCACCGCATCCGTCACACACATCACTCGTCGCGATTCCGTGACGCACCCGTCGTTCCCCGGGCCACACGCAGCCAATGCGCGCGCGGAGGATCATTGCACGTTGCGACCGTGTAAGTGCGCGACAGCCGGTGACACTGTCGATGCGCTCACCTCCCGCGATGCGTGGGTCGGGGTGCTGCTTTCGGAGATGGTCGTGAATGGCCGCACGCACGTCCTCCAGCGCAAGGGGCAGATCGCTGGCAGGTAGTTGGTGTGCAGCGGTCGCGAGGTCGTCAGCTTCTTCGTTGCCGGCGATGCCGCAGTGACCGGGCACCCACTGTGCACGCACGGCACAACCTCTCTGCGCGAGGCGCTCGATGCGCGAGCGAATTTCCCGCACTAGTGGGGTACCGCGGCCGTTAGATTGCAGGCGGCTGAGGGCGGCGCGGGAGTCGCACAGCAGAGCACTCCTGGGCGGCGGAGGGCCGAGGGTGAGCAGCAGGTCCAGCCCGAGCCGGATCCCCATCAACTCCGCCGTGGTGGAGGAGCCCAGGAAGGTTGCGTGTTGCTGGCTGTGCAGTCGCAGGGCGGGGATGGTGGCCGCCGCAGCAAGGGAGCAGCTGTCGCGGGCCACTGAGCCGTCGGTGTACACGAGGAGATGGTCCTGGAGCTCCTCGTGTATGACGGCTCTGGCCAGCTGCTGCACAGCGCAGAGGGGTGTGCTCCGCTTTCCCGCGATGCCGACGATCTCTCGCTGTACCTCCGAGGCAGCAGGCCAGGGCGCGCAGGAGCCGTAGGGGGGTGGGCCTTGGGTCAATTGCTCATACTCGAGCAGCGCCGCGCCCATTCGTGAGCGCGGGTGCGAGCGCATACGCTGCAGCAGCGAGCCGCCGTCCGGTGCGCGGTGAAGCCGGTCGATGTGATTCAGTGCCCTGCGCGCTGCTTGGAGCTCAAGGGGCCACGCTCCTGCCTCGGCCAACGTTGCGGCGCACTGCGAGTTTTTGGGCAGGCCTAGGCACACGCGCAGGGACTTGCGGTGCTGAAGCTCGAGCTTCTTCCAGCACGGCTTGCGCACCGTGACGAGCGGCAGCGCATAGAGCACCGCCCCCAAAGCTGCGGCATTGTATAGACGCAGCGCGGCTTGCTGGGAGATGCCCTGGCCTCGAGCGGTGAGCTTGTGCACGGCGGCGGTGATCCTCTTCATCTGCAGACAGGCCTTGGTCGCCGCGGGGCGGAAGGAAAGGCGCCAGTCGATGTCCAGGCCAAGGTACCGCACCGATTTACGCCAAGGAATCGGAGTCCCGTCCAGTGACAGTGGCGCAAGGTGCGCGCGCGAGCGCGAAACGCAGGCCATGGCCACCGATTTGTCCGCGCTCAGCGACAGACCAAGGCCGCGCAAGCTGGCATCGATTGCGGTCAGGGCTCCCTGAAGGCACCCCCGCACGCGGAACGCCTCGCCCGGTGGTCCCCGGCACCACAAAGCTATGTCGTCTGCATATATGGACATGTACACATGGTGTCGCCCGCTCGTGGGGAGGGAGGCCGGCACCACCGACATGGCCACATTAAACAGAAATGGTGATAGGACAGAGCCCTGCGGCACGCCCATGTCGACCGGGCGAGGCTTGGAGAGCTTACCCCCTACTCGTACGCGCATGGTGCGCCCGCTCAGGAAGCCATGAACGTATCGCAAAAGGCGCCCGCTCACACCGGCCCCCTCAAGCACCGCGAGAATTGGTGCGCGGTGAACGTTGTCAAAAGCGCCCGAGACGTCCAGTAGCAGCAGCAGCGCAACCTGGCCTGCTGCCCTGGCATGCTCCAGCGCTGTAACAACGTCCGATATAGAATCAGCCGTGCACCGCATCCCACGGAAACCCGTCTGCCGCTCGTCAAACAAATCAGCCTCCGCAGCCCGCTCGTTCAGACGCTGCAACGCCATATGCTCCATGAGCTTACCTGCCGCCGATGTTAATGCCACTGGCCGGTATCCGCTCAGCTCCGTAGGTGGGCGCCCTGCCTTTCGGATGGGACAAACGACCGCGGTTCGCCAATCCTCCGGTAGCTCCCCGCGTTCCCACACCAGGTTGATCTGCTGCAGGAGGATCTGTCGTTGCTGCGCATCCAGGTTTCGCAGCATTTGGTATGTCACCCCGTCCGGTCCGGGCGCCGAGCGGCGGCGACAGCGCTGCAGCGCATTGTTCAATTCCGCCGCGGTGAACGGCGCATCACATGGACCTTCCGAGGCGACGGGCGAGGGACTGGCGTCGCTTCTGGGGCTCTCAGGAGCAGCTATGTTAGCGGCGTTTGCGGGGCTGGGCGGCGCGAACCGATCGGCAAACCGCTCTGCCAATTCTACAAAGCTGAGCCCGCTGGAGATTGCGAGGGCGGCCAGCGGTTGACGGTTTGCCTGTGGTTCGGTGATGCGCCGCAGGGTGTCAAACAGCCTCCGCGAGCTGACATCTTCCTCCATCCTTTGGCATAGTGAAGCCCACTGCCGGCGGTATAGCTTGTTGGCGTGGCGGCGCGCTGCTGCGTCCAAGCGGTTGTAGACAGTCCAGTCGGCGGCTCTGTCAGTCCGTCGCGCCCGTCGCTCTGCGCGATCTCTCTTCTCGCGCAGATTGAGCAGCTTCATATCAGGTGTGGGCTGCCCTGCCCTTACCTCTGCTCGTTGGGTGGCTGCGAGAGCGCTTCGGACTAGACTTGAAAAGAAATCTGCGCCAGTGGCCGCCGCCTCGTCGACCGCCCGCCTGAACGCACTCCAGTTGGTAATGGAGTAGGCACGTTTGGGGCGCGCCTCCATCGCAGTGGGTTCAATTAGGATGGAGTAATGATCCGAGCCCCAGAGAGATGGTGATCGGCGCCATGTCGCCTCGATGCCTCTGGATGCGAAGGCAACGTCGATGCAGGAGCCGGTTGTTCCGCGTCGTCGAAAGGTGGGCTCGCCGGTGTTCAAGGGGGTGAGTCCCAGCTGCGTTGCTGCGTCGTGCAGGTCGTCTCCCCGCGCGGAGTGGCGCGCACTGCCCCACGCACTATGGTGGGCGTTAAAATCACCACAGATGATTTGGCGCGGGGCACAGCACGAAGACACAGCACGAAAACACAGCGCGTTCCACGCGACAGCTGGACGCACATAAACACTGGCCACCGACGTGTCAACACCACCGACGCGCACTGTCACCACCACGCACTCCTGGGCGTCAGATGTCGCCGCCGCCGAGCCGACGAGGGTGTGCTGGACGTCCTGCCGCACGTATATCGCGCACCTTGATTTCCCGGGGCGATGAGATGTGACACAACAGGGCACTGCAGCACAGGTGGGTTCCTCGCACGTGGTGGCTGAGTGGTAGCCAATGTAGCCAGGTAGCCGCATCTGGGGCTCCCCGTCATGTGAACGTACGTACGTCTCCTGCAGCGCGATAACTTCCGGCGAATCCTGTGCGATGCGAACTCGCATTTCGGCGTACCGCGCCGCAAGTGAGCGCACGTTCCACTGCAGGATGGATGGTATGCGGGAGGGAGCCCGGCGGCTAGCCATCATGCTGGCTTATCTGTGCGGGAGCACCCGCTGCTTCTAAGCAAGCCCGGTGTCCATCGGTGCCCTCCGGGAAAAGTGCGCTGAGGGCGCGCAACGCCAGCTTTAGGCGCGCGATCTCCGCGTCCCGTGCGTCAGGGGGCTGGCCGTGAGAAGCGGCCGCAGGCTCGGGCCGCGCTGTACGGGACGCCGGGCAACCGGATCGCTGCTGCCGCTGCCGGCGCTGCCGTTGCTTCTGTGTCTGCTGCTGCTGCTGCTGCTGGGGTGTTCCCCTGACGACCTGCGCATAAGAAAGAGCGCGCGGCGTCTGCTGATGTTGCTGGGCTGGGGCCGCTGTCTCAGCCTGGACGATGGCTCGGACAACCCGCCTGGACATCGGGGCCATGGATGTGGCCATTAAAGTGGCCACGTGACGCTCTCGCTGCCAGTGCGGGCACGCTGGGTCAATGGCTGCGTGCCGCCCCCCGCAGTTAATGCAGCGGGGCTTGCTCGCGCAGGTACCAGGCTCGTGTGGCCCGCCGCAGCGCGTGCATCGGGCAGGAGCACGACACACCTCAGTGGCATGCCCCAGGCTGGCGCACTTGGCACACTGGAGCGGCCGGGGACGGCAGGGGCGGACCGCGAGCCTGCGCTTGAATATGGTGATGAACGCCGGGGGTGTCGGCGCCGCAAAACGGAGAGCGAGTGTGCTGCCCGACAGAGACGCCGACACCATCGGTACCGTTGACTCCGCCGCCGCTAGCAGCTCCTCCGCCGTCCTGCGCCCGTCCACACCGAAGACCAGGCCGGAGCTTTGATTCCGAGGAGGAGGCTCCTTGGCGCAGACCGGCACGCCGCGGATGACGGCCGTGGCTAGCAGGGCCTGGAGAGCATCGCTGCTCCCCGCGTCCACTGCCACCACATTCCGCCGCATGTTTACCCGGACGGCGAGGACGCCCGGGCGGGATCCGATCTCCTCGGCCAACTCCCAGCCCTGTTCCCTGGTGAAGGCGGTGCCCCGGTTCGCCGGCCGAAACAGCACCGTCCCCACCAGGCTGGACGGGACCTCCACGGCAGCCGCGGCTCGCTCCAGGGCAGCTCTCCGACGCCGCTGCGCCTTGGTAGTGATAATGCGCCACGGGACCAGGCTGGCCCCAGCATCAGCGTCGCCGCTGCCTGCGGGGCATTGCTGCGGCGCGCCGCGGAGTTGGGCGCGCTCGCTGCCAGCAGACGAAGCCCCAGCTGCAGCCTGGTCTCGTGCGGCGGGATTTGGTGAGGTCGCACCCGTTTTTCTTCCGGACGCCGTCGCCCCACCAGCAACAGCAGCAGCATCAGCAGCAGGCTGGAGGTGGGCTCCATGGGGCTCCTGCTGGGAAGGCCCTGCTCCTTCGAGTGTGGAGGGAGAGGGAACAGTGACGGTGGGGGGCCTTCGAGCTTCCCGCTTGGCCACCGCGATGTCCCTTTTGGTTTCCGAGTCCCTCTCCTCCTCGGACCCCGTTGAGCGTCGCCGTTTCCGGAGAGCAGACTCGTCCATTGGGGTGCACATGCTCTCCTCGGCTGCAGGTGTCCGCGGTGAGCCCGCAGCAGCAGCATCAGGGGGAGAGGGCATCACAGCCGGTTCCCCAGGAGCAGCAATGGCGGCAGGAAGCGCAGGGGTGGCCAGAAATGGCGGGGAGGGAGCCGCCATGGAGTTCTGCGTCTGGTGAGCGAGCGCCATGGCGTCCCTCAAGGCTAGAACGCGTGGGTCCGCCGGCGACACGTCCAAGGTCCCGATGACGGACTCAAGGTTCTCCGAGGTGGTGATGAGCGCCGCCGTCAGGCACCTCACCGTGTCCCGCAGATCAGCGATCTCGGCCTGCATTCGCCGAATGGTGCTGGACGACCTTCCTCTGGACGGCGTTCGTCTCCGTGATCGTGAGCGTGAGCGGCCTGCCCTGCGTTGCTGATTGTCACCGCCGAACACAGGCCTTCGCTCGTTCACGGTGTCTGTGGCCTCCATGGGGAGACCCCGCAACGCCGCGAAGCCTTAGGCCCAGCGTCCGAAGGAGCAGAGAGCTAAAAAACACGTCCGCTCGCTTCGAACGCCCACCGAAGAATCTCATGTGACACTGGTGAACTCTTTTCTTTTATTCTGTAGTGCTGTACTCGTGTTGAGTGTGTGTTTTTCTTGTTTTCGTGTCCGTTTGTTATGGGCCCATTTTTTAATTATATATACAGGGTAGTTTTGTTTTGTTTGATCTCTTTGTTCTCTTGTTCTCTCCTTCGAACCTGCATGCAATTGTGTTCTTCCCCGAAAAGCCGGGGACGCGCTACCAGTTCGCGACAATTCGCGTCCGCGCGAGAGGACGAAGCCATCTAACTTATATTGAGGGATTATTTTTTTAAGAAAAGGAAACGATGGCAACACTAAAGCATTTGCTCGAGTTGGGCGAACGCATGAAGTTTCAAGACGCCGAGCTGCGCACGTCGGTGGCTGTCGAGCAAGAGAAGGAACGCGCAGCACGTGCAGCCGAACGCCAGGCTCAACGCGAGCATGAAAACGCGCTAGCAGAGGCTGAAGAGCGTAAAGCACAAACCGAACGCGAGCGTGAAAAGTTGTTAGCAGAAGCCGAACGCGAGCATGCAAAGTCGTTAGCAGAAGCTGATGAGCGTAGATTGCAGCTCCAATTAAGGCTTGAAGAAGCTGGTGTCGGTAATCGAGAACCCGCACCGGGGTCATAAGTAGCGGTTAGTCCACACAAGTTGATCCCGCCTTTCAACGATCGCAGGGATGACTTGGATGCATACCTCAAACGTTTTGAGCGTATCGCAGAAGGGCACAGCTGGTCCAAGGAAAAATGGGCTACAACACTCAGTATGTCCTTGACTGGGGAAGCTCTCCGTGTGTTCGGTCGAGTGTCCCCAGCAGATTAAATGGGTTATGATAAGGCAGAACTTGCCCTGCTCCAACGTTTTCGGTTTACAGCAGAAGGCTATCGCGAAAGGTTTCGTGAAAGTAAGCCGCTTGATAAAGAAACAGGCAAGCAATACGCAGCATGTTTGGGCAGTCTTTTTGATCTATGGATCGAGATGTCGGGAACGGCCACAACGTACTATCACCTACGTGACTTGGTGGTGGCAGAACAATTCATGCGGAAATGTCGTAGTCGTCTGGCGGTTTTCCTTCGAGAAAGAGAGTGCAAGACGCTGGACAAAATGGCTGAGGCAGCAGACGACTTTCTAGAGACTCAGCGACAAAAAAACTTGTCGTTCAAAGAATCGTTAAGGTGGAAATTCCGATAGAGAAGGATGTTCCATCAAGTATACAGTTAGGAAGGTGCCTCGTTTGTAATCGACCTGGACATAAGGCTTCCGACTATAGCTCTAAACCAAAACAGCTTTATTGCGTTTATTGTCGGAAAATAGGGCATTATGTAAGCTCCTGCTCAAGAAAGCATGAGTACCACAAGCAGTCGTCCTGTTGTGTTCAGCCAGAGAGTGTTGCGCCTGAAATTGAGTCCACAACAGCAGGCAGGCTTGAACCAGCTAAGGATAAGGTGGTGGTCGGACTTGCCCGAAAAAGTCCTGCAGACGCACAACACACGCCTGTCCTAGAGGGAGATCTCCGAGTCCGACCCGTATGTGTTTTACGGGGCAAGGGTAGCAATGCAGTGGTTGTGCGGAGAACCCTAATTCCTGACTCAGCTTTCACCGGCTCGAGATCTACGAGGTTTGCTTGTTGATGGCAGTAGTCTGGAAGTTCCCGAGGCAGAAGTCTATATCGCTTACACTTATTTCACTGGCACGGCCCTGGTGAAATGCATGAAGACGCCGTTGTTCGATGACATAATCGGAAATATACCGGAGGCCCATGAGCCGTCAAATACAGACGTTAAATTATGTCCTGACATAGTCAATGATGAGGTCGCCAGTGAAAATGGTGAGCGCGAGGGCCCAAAAGGGTTGTTGGCTGGAAAGGAACTTTCTGGACGAAGGAGGGAAAAGTACTGTTTTAAGCGTTGGTTTCATGAGGTTCACCAAGGAAATGCTAGAAGCAAACAGACGATGAGTCATTGAAGGCGTGTTGGGTGAAAGTAGGAAAGGTGTTCCATGGCAAACACGCACTTGGCACTCGTATTCTGTTGAAAAGGGTTTACGGTACCGCCTCTATCATCTCGCCTCTGGAAGAGAGGTTAGACAGGTAGTGCTTCCAAAGTCTTGTGGGTCACAGGTGTTAAGACTTGCCCACGGTAGAGCGTTAGCGGGGCATCAGGGCATTAAGAAGATCACAGATCAAGTTCTGGAAGCATTCTACTGGCCGGGAGTGCAGGAGGAGATTAAGAGGTATGCCAGGTCGTGCGACTTCTGTCAAAGAACCTGCTCGAAGGGCACAGTAGGGATAGCTCCGTTGAGACGCATGCCTCTTATCGACACTCCATTTGATCGGGTCGCTGTCGATATTGTCGGTCCGCTGTCGCCCACATCGGTGAAAGGGACTAGATATATTCTCACTCTCGTCGATTTTACCACCCGGTATCCCGAAGCCGTGGCTTTGCCAAAGAAAGATTCAGCGACCGTAGCAGAAGGTTTGGTGGAGATGTTTTCACGAATAAGTTTTCCGAGAGAGATCCTTTGTGACGAGGGCTCCTGCTTCACTTTCGAAATGATGAGAGAGCTAAGTGATCTCTGTGTGGTGAAAAATTTCAGACCGACCCCTTACCATCCGATGTGCAATGGGATGGCGAAGAAATTTAATGGCACACTCAAGCAGATGCTGCGGAAGTTCAGTCAGGAGCAGCCAAAAACATGGGATCGTTATATCGGTGCGCTTCTGTCCGCATACAGAGAGGTGCCGCAGGCGTGTCTGGGGTTTTCTCCATTTTAGCCGATATGTGGACGCCACGTGCGTGGACCGCTCGCAGTTCTCAGAGAGCTCTGGACCATGAAAGAGCTGGGAGAAGACACGAAGGCGACCTATGGTTACGTTTTCAATCTAAGAGAACGTCTCGAGCAAACTGTGAGAGCGGCAGATCAAAATTTGTTTCGTGCCCAACAGTCGTACAAGAAATACTATGACAGGAACAGCAAGAAGCGGCAGTTAGGGTTGGAGATCGTGCCCTCACTCTTTTGCCGAGTAGACACAATAAACTTCTGATGCAGTGGAAAGGCCTATTTGTGGTTTCTGGCAAAAGGAACGACGTGGATCACTGGATCGACTTGGGCCCCACTAAAAATCTGTTTCACGTCAATGCTGTTCTTGTCTCTGAAGCAGAGCCCATTCCAAGAACGGACGTAATATTTACCGAGGTTGGAACCAAGGTGTACTTTTCGAAATCTGACCTGGCTAAAAGCTACTGGCAGGTATCCTTAGAGGAATCATCGAGACCAAAAACAGCGTTCTCTACCCAATCCGGCCACTATCAGTTCGTCTATATGCCCTTCGGCACTAAGACAGCATCGGTTATCTTTACGCGCCTGATGCGTATTCTACTACAAGGCATAAACAATATCATTCGTTACATCGACGATGTCCTTGTAGCGACCTCTTCCTGCGAAGAACATATTTGGCCTTTAAACACGCCATTTAGCAGGCTGCGCGAGGCCAGCCTCACGATCAAGCTGCAGAAGAGTGAAATTGGAGCCACTAATATCTCTTTTCTTGGACACCAGCTTGGAGAAGGGACAATCCGGCCGCTTGAAACGGTGGTGGAAAAGCCTGCCAACGTGCCGCTTCCAAAGACGAAGAAGCAAGTGCGTCCCTTCTTAGGACTTGCAGGATACAACTGTGATTTTATCCCACGCTATGCCGATAAAGTCCAACCGCACGCGCAGATGAAACACTGAAATAAACGCAACCTTGTCTCTTAGACTCCACAGCGGCAAACCGCTTTTGACGAGCTCAAGAACACGTTAACTTCCAGGCCCGTATTTAGAGCTCCAATTCTCACGAAGCAGTTTGTGCTTCGCACAGATACTTCCGTGGTCAGCAATGGCGTCGTTCTCCTGCAGGAGCATGGTGGAATCCTCCACCCGGTATCATATGCGAGTCGACAGTTGTTACCTCGCGAATCTGGCTACTCAGCGATTGAACGCGAGTAGTTGGCGATAGTGTGGGCTGTTGAGAAATACCACATATTCTTGTACGGGACGTTTTTCATCATCAAGACTGGCCACCAACCCTTGCATTATTTAACAAAGGCTAAGCATTTGAACAACAGGGTACTGCGTTGGAGCGTAACATTACAATAGCATACATTTCGTGCAGAGTACATCAAGGGCTCCGAAAACGTAGGTGCCGATTGCTTTACTCGTTTGTAAATTGCCGGAGGGTTATCCCCAAGGTACAGTACAATGGGGTCCTGTGCAAACGTATGGGGTAGTGTTTGTAGGTTGTTTTTCTTCTTTTGTTCTCTGGTCATGTGTTGTTCAGTGCGTGTATGTTCACTTTTATGGTACAGACGTGTTTAAAGCTTGTGTCTGATGTTTTGTTTGGCTTTATTTTTCCTTGTTCTACGTGAATAATGTTTGACCCCATGTTTCCTCTGTGAGCGTTTCCATGTGCCTCCATGCGTCACTGTGTAAAGTGCCTTCGGTGACTTCGGCAGCATTTCACTTGTCTCTTTACCACATGCCCATAAGTGCTGTCTGCACCAGCCGCAGTTTTTTCTATGTGAAATATCTTTTCCGAAAGGGGGGGGGGGGGGCAGATGTGAGGTGCACAACACATCTGCGGAGGAGTTTTGAAGGCGGTGCGTCGACAGTGCTGCGTATGCCAGCCAAGCGTTGCGCGTGTGCCCTTGCGATGTGCCCGTGCGAAAGGTGTGTGCGAGGCGACGGCGACAGGGAGCTTGGCGAGCACGCGGAGCGGAGAGCTGGCATGTCAGAAAACCGATGTGTGAATGAGACAACACACCGGAGGTAGCGTCATTCAAGCTGCTGTGGACCTCTCTTGGATAACCGACGCAAGGCTCCTGCGTTCATTGCAAGTGTGAAAGTGGCAGGCGATGGACTGAGGGTACGTGCTGCGAAAGGCACTCTTGGATAGCCCGCTTTAAGCCTTTGTCGTTTCGAGCCGAGGTCGACGGGATCTGGCTACGATTCTCCTGCTGCTGCCAAGTTCTTCGGGTTCTTGACGGGAGACCACCGGCGTCTCACTGTGTTCCTTTCCGCTCCTACTACCACCGGGCTCCCTTCCGCCGCTTCCTTCGACGCAGGACCAGCGACGCGCCCTAATACAACCACCCGCGTTCTGTCTCGCTTGCAAGGCTTCCCCGCTTCACCTAGGATGCTGAGTACCTGGCGAACTCTTTCCTTTTATTCTGTTGGGTTGTACGCGTGTTGAGTGTGTGTTTTTCTTGTTTTCGTGTCCGTTTCTTATTGGCGCCTTTCTTTTAGAGTATAAATGCGGCTTCGATTTGTTTCATTTGATCTTTTTGTTGTCTTGTTCTCTCGTTCGAACCTGAGGCAAAACGCTAAGACGCCCGTGCGCTGTGCGATGTCAGTACCCGTTAAAGATCCCCAGGTGGTCGAAATTATTCCGGAGCCCTCCGCTACGGCACCTCTTCTTCCTTTCTTCTTTCACTCCCTCCTTTATCCCTTCCCTTAGGACGCGGTTCAGGTGTCCAACGATATATTGGACAGATACTGCGCAATTTCTTTTCCCCAAAACTAATTATTATTATTAACCTGCACGCGATAGCGTTCCCCTTCTAAAAGCCGGGGACGCGCTACCAATTCGCGACTCATAAGCTGGGATGCTATAGAAGCTTGCGTCGCACTCTATAAGGAAATTGCTGAGCAAGAGTGCTGAAACCTTTCTTTGGCAAGGGTGTGTAGGAGGCCGTTTCAACGTGGAGCCTGAAAATTACTTGCTTAGATGATTGCACAACTAAAACAAATTGCAAGATTTAGTAATAGTTGAGAAAGTAAAATAGGAATGGCACAAAACTGCGCCATAGACGGGACAAGAAAGAGACTATGCAGGCATCGGGTATACGCGCTGTTTTCTGCCTCGTGTACTACGCACTAACTTGTCCAGTTTCAGGCTATTGCACACAAAAAAATGAGATAACAGATCCGAAGCATGAAATTAAAGACTTTTATTTGATTATATCTTGAGAAGGGGCGGAAATATTTTAGGGATATTAGCCATCCTTATGCAAGAAATAAAACAGAGGAAGGCCTCTAGGACCAGTTTACTCTGGCTCCTTGAAAGGCGCTTATGATTAACGTCTCTGGAGACTCTATCTCCCTCCAGTTGCTCCTGGTAAGCGGTTAGGACTGGAGCTGCCGCCCAAGAGACCAGAGTTTTCACCTCCACTTTGCCCTGGCAAACGCCCAGGACCAGAGGCGCCGCTGATGGGACCAGCGCTGTTACTTCCACTTTCTCCTGGCAAGCGGGTAGGATCGGAGCCGCCTGAGACGACACCAGGGTTTTGACCTCCACTTTCGCCTGGCAAACGCCAAGGATCAGAGCCGCCGCTGATGGGACCAGCGCTGTTACTTCCACTTTCTCCTGGCAAATGACTCCCCTGACCAGGCTGAGAAGTCTCACCTTCCTCCCCTCTCAAACCACCACTAGAGCTGCCACCCAAGCTTGCAGCTCCGCCGCATGTGAACAACGCTGAAAATAAAATAATATGCACAGCGTTTAAGTTGGAGCTTAAATCCGGTTTTTATTTGGGCATTTTCTTAGGACCTTCAGAACGGAAAATTTTTGCTAAACAGCACGGGCACTTGGTAATATATATGCTTACAATTAATTATTAAAAGGACCAATTCGAGCAGTTCTTGCTAATTCTTCCGGCGGGTTCTGTACCACACCGTTTTAGTAACATTTTATAAATTTTTGCCTTTGTAAAGGCGCTTGGTGCAATAAATTTGTAGAAGCACATATTGCGCTCCTCTGTGACTTCGTTTACAAGTTTTAATATGCAGGACATGACTTCGGTATTGCATGATCCATTTCAACCCCATATTAAAAAACATAATGAGTTAATACCTTTTACTGAGTATCTGCAAGCTTCTGTGAGCCTTTTTAACCCCGATGTCGTTGAGTAAGAGAAAATTCACAATTTATTTTGAGCACTATAGATATGCTAGTCACTAAGAACAAAACTGAAATAGCTAAAATAAATTTTGTATATTGATGGCGTCTAAACTCTTCAGTTTTGTTCGGTTGGTTTTGGTTTAAAACAACACAGAGGCTAGCGATTGATATAAATCAAGCACGCATCGCGATATAAAGCCGTCTAAATATTTAGCCATAACACGTGACAGCAAATTTTTCTGTGCACCAGATTGATATGAAAGAGGGAGCATTCGAAAAGGCCAAGCTCAATCGCAGCGTAATTGCGGCGCTGATTAACCCTTTAGGGTCTTTTTCTGAGAATGCCCTTGCAAAAAATTTACTTACACAGTCTATAGACGGTCCATATACTTCCGTATATAAAGTGTATAGACTCTCTATAGATGAATTCTAGATTACAGTCTATAGGCAATACAAATCCTATAGACACTCTATAAATTTATGGCCATGCCTTAGTAGACTTTCGGCTATAGTCTATAGACTATGAAAGACAAAAATAAATATCTATAGGGAGGCAATATAGACTATAAGAAATCTATAGACCGTCTATAGACCATTTAATTCAGTCTTTTACTGCATCTTGCAGTGATTTCTTAGTTTCGGTTCATATCGCTAATAAGATGCTTTCTAAATACAGGATGTATTTGTATGGTGAAGGAAATGGTGCGTAGTGTGCGTGAGTAACACTGTTCAGCCGTAAAGCTTCTTTGCCATGATTAGAGCGCACGCTGTCATTCAGTTTCGGTGCATGCATCTTACATTGTTGCATTTTTGGTGTTCGAAAGAGGAGAGAAAGCTCAATACGCGGCAGTTCCTACAAAGCCCGAAAAGCTCAGGGCTGAAAGGGACAGCAGCAAACGCGCTTTCTCGTCACCTACCCTGGAAAACGCGCGGGGATGGCTTTGCCCCAAGGCCGCGGCGTGCACGGGGCGACCCGGCCGCCATTATCGGCACGTGGAAACGTTCGCCGCCGATACCACCGAAGTCTCGCCCATGCCCCTGCCGGTAAGTCGGAAAACCTTCCTACGTAGCCTTCCTCTTCCGATGAATGTCTCGTTGATGTTGTGTAGCTAACTGGCCCGCTGTGTGTATTATTTGCAAAGCGCAGTTAATACCATGTGAGTGTTGACACATTGTCCACTCTCTGATAGCTAGTGGCCAATGTCATTCGCTCTTACTGCATAGAAAATGGCAGCAGGAAAATGGAAATGGAAAGAGAATCGTTACAAAATGCCTCGTGGAGAATTATTCCAAATGCATAAAAATAAAAAGGTGCTTTCCAGCTTTCGCTTTATACGAGTTAAGATTATTCAGCGTTATGTCTAAGTTGAGGGTCTAACGCACCCCCCCCCCCTCCCCCGTCCAAACTTTAAAAATCCGCAATCACAATGAAAAGCTAGCGCAGCATCGTTGTTCCTTACCTGCCAGCAAAAGGGAGCATGCCAAGAAAGTCTTCATTGCTGTGGTGCTATGCCTCGTGTCCTTTCTTAAGTAGCAAGGCGAAGTGTGAATTTTTAACTTGACGGGTCCGTATATATAGCCGTTCGAACCGTAAGGCGATACTCTTCAGTGAATAGCTGTTGTTCACAGCAGTGTTTTCAGCATTTTTTCTGTGCAAAAGAAATAATACATATCGCTGGGCTAATAAGTGAAATAAATTTCTCAAGAGGCCAGTAAGTTTTCAAACTAAACCTGAAAAAAAAAGACTGTTGTTTGACTTCAACGTGTTCGGTACACGTTATACAGTGCAAATAACAATAAGCCAGTGAGACTAAAATGCCAAGGGCCTTTCGCGCTTTTTGCTTGCTATGAACGATTATTAACCAGCCCAACAATAATGCTCTTTGTAGATGCTAACCGCTAGGTATTGTCATTACGAAATGATATATGTTTTGTCGAGGTGCTCGGGTTAAACCAAGATGTTTTTAATATACTGATTCAATGTACCAGTGTACAGTCAAGCCGGAATGAAACGCGAGCAGCAGCTGTCAGGAAACAAAATCTCTTTTCTACTTGCAGCTGCAGCGCACAACTAGCCTGACTAATGTTCAAGAATAAGAGGTCTGCCGTAGTACGTAAAAGCACCACTGTCGAGTTTGCAGCTGCAAACATAAAGTGAGCATGCATATGACTAACAGTTATAAAAAATAACGTGGGCTGAACTGTTGCTTAACCGACCAAAGCTCTCCCCTAGGTGGCGTTCCCGCAGCTGTTCGACGCATGTGTAACTGCCGGACCCCCTGCCTTCTTTGCAGGGAAGGAATTCGAAGAGGAGTGACGAATGGAAGTAAATCCTACTAAATTTACTGCATTAGATTTGAACGACGATCTAGAGACTTTTGCGCTAACGGAGAGCGGCTGCCACTCCACAACACTATCTCTAGATGTACCACGGCGCTGACAAGGTCACCGGGCTATTTTAGGGCCCCAGCGAACAAGTGAACAGTGCACCACATCCTTTTGGGCTATAGGAAGGAACTGACGAATAACGGCAGATTGGGCGAGTTGGTTTTGCCGAGTTATTAACAAAACGGCGCTACGGAGACAAACTTCGCTGACCGGTTACTTTGTCCCTTAGAAATCCCGCTGCGCCCCACAACATCTAAGCAATCAGACACACATTTTCAAAGGTAATCTACTGGAGAATATATTGACACAATGCGAGCATAACCAAGCTTTTCAACTGTCTTCATACCGGTTTCCAGACAAAATGTTTGTCCGAAGCGTAGGGTCTTCTCCTGCTGGGAATCCACGATGACGTACCCGAGTACCAAAAGCTTTCCTTCACCAGGCAGCCGTTTGGTAGCTTTGGGAAGCGAAACTCGGACGACATTCCACAGGAACTCCGTGAGGTCGTCTGCAGTCTTAATTACTTAGCCCTCTTATGCTACCTATGACATCAAGACTGCCAGAACCGAGACCCCAGTTCAGCTATTAGCAGACAAGTTAAAGTTAATTAGGGGCTCGTTATGACAAACACACGGAGGAAGCCAACAGTCACCGAAACCAAGGTGCATATATATAACAGGGCATCGGCTCAAAATTTTGAAAGTGCTGGCCCAGGCAGGTCCTACAAGGACGACTAGCGGCGCCATTGTTTTCCCAATATAGGCAGTGCCACTCTCTGACGGTTTTAGTGAGAACCCTACATGGGCCCTGTTCACTTAATATTTGCTCCGCCGCTTCGTCACACTGTAAACAATGACCCCAGTTCACCGCTATTTTGCTCATATCAGCAGTGCCACTCCGTTCATTTTCAATAGTGGGCTCTGTTGCCCATTGTGCCACTCACATTGGCTTCAAAACTCCATGGCACGCCGAGTAATGACCCTCGTTGTATATAATTTTTCCATTTGGATACGCTGGCCTAAACTACCCATTGTTTGGTGCTAATCATCTGGTATGCGTCAAGAGGTAGGTGAGGAGACAGTCGCGTAAGTATTTATTTATCGTTTGGCCAAGGTCACTCTTAAGGTCGAGGTTCACACGAACTCGGCGAGCCGTTGGACCTCATGAAGTAGTGCTTTCGCTTTAAAAAGATAAAAGGAAAACGCACCTGGGGGCGTCTAGTGCAGCGAAGCTAAGGAGGCTAGCTTTTTTAATGCGGTAGACTGTGTTTTCGTATTTTGTTGTGCTTTTGAGCATTTTGTATTCATGGCTCTTGCATACGTTTTTGCTTAAAAACATCGCCTTTATTTAATAAAAACATCAAAAGTTACCGCAGTCGCAATTCTACTAATTTCTGTTTGCATTTGATTTTTGCTTGCGCGAAGCTTTTGTACCAGCCGTCCTTAATTTACGCATTGCTGAGTAGCCCGTCGCGTCACTTCTATCTAGCCCAGGCGCATGGGCGGGCGACATGAACATGGTTCCGGCCGACTTCTCTACCTCGTTGCGTATGAAAAGTACAGGATTGATCGCTCTACAAACGGTGCATTGTATTGATGAGCGGTGTTGCTCGTACTTGTGTAATACTACTTTGTTTGCACATGTATTATATATGAAGCACTCAAGGAGCACGCATTGCTCATGGTAATTTTATTTGTTGCTTCATATTCTTGGTATTTTATTAGTAACATTTTTATACTCGCCGGTGCGAAAACGATAACAACAGAAGACCGCACACATTACGATATAGTTTGCAGCCGCTTCGGCGAAGTCTACGACCAAGCTCCACTTCTTTCGCATCAAATGTTTTGACACCGAACATGAGGCTCGCTCTTCATTCTTGCTTTTCGTCTTGCACTGAGACAACAGTCTCACACCTTGGCGTCGTTGTTTGCTTGCCTCTTATCGCCTTCTGAACTTCCTATTACGCATTCTCCAAGCATTCCGAAACACTCGTTTCGCCCTTCCCGTTCTCGTTCAAATCAGATATAATTACCTTTTGTCCCGGGCGAGCATCTTCGTCGGAAGAGCGCTGGTCCCCACCGCTTTGGGCGCTATTGTTTTCTTTGTGATTTTAAGTGCTCAACTGCTCCAACTTTTTTCCCCTGGCGCCCAATTACGCGCGGCGCCGCTCATACATTGCATTCCCATCTACCTATTTTTCAGCTCTCCATTCTCTTGCCACAACAAAAGCTCCAAAAAATACAATGTATCTTTCTCCTCGTTGTCTCCTCGTCTTCCCGACACTCACGCTGGCGTACCGCGATGCACTGCCTTTACGCAGCCTCGCCTTGACTGGTATGGCCTGTGGTAAGCACAGCGAAGAAGAGCCGGTCAACCAGCACCGAGAAAGCATGCGTGCTCAAGCTGACGCCATTCGTTAAGTGCGCAAGCGACAACCTACATCTGATACGTTATGAGAGCTCCGACGTATTTGAGTGGCCTGGCCTGCAAGACCGTATTTTTGAGTACCAGCGTGCTCTTATTTTGAAATTCCTTCGGAAATGATTATGGTTTTCGATGCAATTGCCGCTGTGACTACGCGCCGACTTTTTTTCTCCGGCAGCAACTGGCAAAGCGACAAAGCGCTGGGAAGACTTTTGTGTGCTAACTGTCATTGTAAAATTTCTAGCTTGACGTCGTGCACAAAGAAATGCAGTCAGAAAGGCGAGAACTTTACTTTTCACCTTTTTTAAAATGGATTCACCGAACGTTGACCCCCTTTCCGATCAGCGGGATGGAGTGTCATGTGGCCTGACATAGGCTGTGTTCATGAAGACGTTAGTGGTCAAGAGTTTATGCAGTATAGAAATCAGACGCGCTTATTTTTCCACAGCAGCAGGCATGCCAGTCAGAACATATGCAACAGTTCCATAACGTTTCTCTTGGCCTTCCCACTTGCAGACATTCTTACTACATCATTTTCTACTTTGCATTCATACATCCATAGATCCTTGGGAGTCCTCATACTCCTCCCTCCTAGCGTAATCGTACAGCTGTTGCAGGTGCTTCAAGCGATGGGATTTGTTCGGCACAGATTGCTCTCCCAGAGCGACCAATCATTCATTTAACTGCCACCTGCCACAGTAAGCAGTTCGCTCGCTGTCACGTGGACATATTGTGATGACGCTACAAGGTCACATAAGCTATGTGGCTCGCCTGTCTCCTAGACTGATCTCTCGGCAGCACCTGCCGGAGTCATACTCGACATTACTCGCTCACAACGCCGACGCTAACAACGCGGACACCGACGCCGACACCGCAATTTCTGGTCAACGGAGCTTTTAACGTTATAGCGTTAAGACTGATTTCTTGATTCCCGCGAAGTTTGCCCAAGCTGTCTCTGAATTAGGAAGCCGTGGACAGTCAAAGGAGTATTTTCATGTGATTTTACTTCGCTGGAACAGCTCCCGACGTACTACCAATCCCAAGCAAGAATCTTGTCATCTTGTCTTGTACCCCTTGTCTTGTGCTCCAAACTAATGCGAGCTTACCCGAGTTACTCGAAAAGTTCGCAGGAATGTCGCGCCGGCTGTAATCAGTGGGACGAGAGCTTTGCACCAGCTAGGTCATGTAACGTACCTTGGGGCGTCATCCCAACCTGCCTTGGCAGGTGCCAGTTAAATCCATGATTGAACGAGAAAGGTTGCTCGGGAAGTGGAACACGGGTAGTACTACTCCTACCGGTGGCTGTGATATAAACAGCCACCTGCCAGTGCAGTGGTGCATCGCCAAACCACTTCCCACTCTTCTAGTAGTGGTGCTGGAATTATCCGCGATCTGTGAATGTTAAAGGGTTTGCGACCACAAATGTTGAGGCTATAGTAAGCTTGTTATAGGCTTCCTCTGCATGTAAGGTCACCTATGGCGATGTATTGGATGCAACAAGCGCTCAAAATATATTTCAACTGAGCTCCAAAGAGTTCCTAAGTTCTTACTCACGACGGATGCCCATTGCTATTTCTATAGGTGGTGACGTAGAGCCCTGGGAACGATATCAGTGAATAGCAGTGACATAACACAGTAACGTGACGTACTATGAACGCCGACGCGCGACATCGGCGAGGAGCTGCTTCGGCGACTCAGCGGTCGGTGTGCTGAACGGCATACATGCCGTTGCTGACACACCAGCCGAGCGAACCGTTCACGTCGATGAGACGATGACTCTCTTGTTTACACCTTCTCCGCAATACGAATAAGCGAAACTAGCGACTACATTTCATCTGTTCACCCCTCGACTCGGCTGCAGTACGAATAGGCCTAGCGAATCTGCCGGGTTCGTATGTGCGATGTCGGCGATTGTGGAGAGCGAGTTCACAAGTTTTAGCGGATACATATGATCATCGAGCGTGGTTTTGATAACAGTGACCTTAAAGCAAGGATTGTTTACATCTTAGGACGCAAATACATCAAGCGGGAAGCGCCGCTGCTAGGCGGTGTGATCCAGTCTGTCGGTCAATGCTGCAGGCGCCCGCGGCGGTAGCTACGTCGGCGTCGCTTGAGGTCAACAAATTTAGCCATTTTGTTTATCTTAAATGGGTGCCCAATGTACCTCTAGATAAACCAATTTAAATTCAAGTACTGGACACATCGAAAAAAGCAAAAAGCAGTTACAACGAGTCAGAAACGCCGGTCTTACGCGTTGTCAACAACCTGGCTTTGAAGCATTGCCAAGGCTGGCACTCGCATTCATCGGCGATTCTAGCAAATTTATCGCACTGCGCAAACAATTAAACCCGCAGCTGGCGCGAAAGAGATGAGCTTGCTTAACCTAAGTGGAACGCCGCTTGCAATTACTGCCGAACTAACGCGCAATTGCTCCCTGTATACAGATGCAGATATGTAAACAAAAGTAGCGCCGAGATGCACTCGTCGTCATGGACGCATTCCTGGAGGAGTACCCGTACCCGTGCGGTAAATGCTGAACCCTGTACAATTGTCTGGAAGCATTCATTTAGCGAATACATGGACTGTCTGCTAACCAAGCAGCAGATATTGCGATAAGCAGCCACGGGACCCTGAGCAGTCTCGAAGCGCGGCTGCACGGGCTGCGCGAAGTGAAGACACAAACGGGTATTGGTCGGTAGGAAAAGTGCGGCATCGTGTCGCTGTAATGTGACCATGGTCGGCTACGGGACACTGGCACAGACGTCCGCCGAGCATCGCCGTCGATGTGGCAAAGCGAAATAGAACGCTTAAATCGCGTTGGCATACGCGGTATAGCGATTGAGATCGGCCGAAGTGAGCCGCTTGGTTTCAGGACTCAGTGTCGTTTCTAGCTCGCTTGGTTTTTCTTAGCATATCGCAGATTCGCAGTACCGACCAAGTTTGTCGGCTTATGATTTCGAAAGGCGCTGCTATGCACACCATGTGTACGAGAGCAGACGACGCAGCGATACGCGCGTCACAACTTTTGGGGTCCATGTGACCAGGGTTGCTGCTCTTCCCTGATCGTGACGTCGCAGCACACCCCGGAGCTCAGAAACCGAAACCGCTCAGTATAAATAATGCAATCAAAAAATTATTTACCGCGCATATTTGAATCGCGCAGCGTGTATCGCGCGTCCTGGGGCAATGCGCAACGTTTGAAACAAAGAACACCCCAACCAAAAATTTGGCGTCTCCATCCCTTTAAGTACAAAATAACCAATTCTGGATATATGGACATTAACGCACTAAACCTATCACGTCATGCCCTTAAGGCGGAGCTTAAGTGTCCCCTCCAATTGAACAATGAACACCTGCTTTCGAACATCTACTCGGTTTAACTACTTTAAACCCCGCGTAAACTACACCGCCGCGCGCGCCTCGCTGGTCTGCGCGTCCTCTGGAAACCGAACCACGTGACCAACCACGTGACCAGCCACGGCGCCGCGCAATCGGCAGCTGCTCCGCACCACGTGACCGTCCACGTGGCCAACAACGTGGTCAACTCCCCTCCCTCCACACACACACACTGAATAAAAAAGGTTCAACCGTGAATAAAGGCGCATGTAATGAATGCGCGCCTTTCGTATATTAACTCTTCCGAAGCAGATGTCGCCGCGCTTACAATACGTATATCCGGGCCTAACGGGGCTAGGCCATCATCAATTTTGTAGCGTGAGCTACACTGGCCGAGGTTGAGCAGTTTCGGGTGGCTCCTGGAGAGCCATGCTGCTCATGCGCTAGGAGCAGTGACGTCGCACGGCGCACAGCTGGCGCGCCGGAGCCGCCGCAGCGCTCGCTCGCTTCGCCGCTCTTCAAAGAGTGCTTCATAGCCTCGACAGACTCACTGGCGACGGCGCGTACCCAGCTGTGCGCCTCCGTTGCGCAGTAGCCAAGTGTGACGCTGCGCCGGAGCCGCTTGATAGCGCCTCTCATTTTGTGCGCATGCGCAGAGGTATCAGTGGGGGTATAAATATTGAGGGGCGTTTGCCAGTGGTGTATAGCCATGGAGAAGCAGAGCGAAATTGCTGCTGACGCTAAGTATATCATAGCATAGCCGAGCTAAACCACTGCTAATTTTTTTTTTGTAGCGATGGCTACATTACGGTAGCATTTCGAGCCTTCAGCGTGGCGGCGCCTTGGCGGTGGCGGAGCTACTACCCTGAGGCTGCGCTGCCGCCCTGTGGTTGGTCACGTGGTGCGGAGCAGCTGCCGTCAAAGCGGTGCCGCGGCTGGTCACGTGGTTCGTCAC
Organism: Amblyomma americanum; assembly: GCA_030143305.2. Taxonomy (NCBI): domain Eukaryota; kingdom Metazoa; phylum Arthropoda; class Arachnida; order Ixodida; family Ixodidae; genus Amblyomma; species Amblyomma americanum. The sequence continues at coordinate 23,733 of JARKHS020001654.1, forward strand.
CTGGCTGGTCACGTGACCAGTCACGTGGTGCGGAACAGCTGCTGCTGGCGGCGCGGCGCACCGGCGAATCCGAGCTGCCACAGCTCTGCGCATGCGCCGTGTCAAGTTGGACGAAGATAAAGAAGGAACGCCCAGCGAAACGGAGCGGGGAAGGACTGACTTTGCAATTCAACTGAGCAAGTTTCACCCGGACAGCTGTAGCTATTGCGTCACTCCAGGTTTAACCAGAGCTAAACCACCGCTAATTTTGTGGCGATAGCTACATTACGGTAGCATTTCGAGCCTTCAGCGTGGCGGCGCCGCCACCCTGTGGCTGCGCCGCACGCTATCACGTTATTGGTCATGTGGTGCGGAACAGCTGCTGCTGCCGGCGGCGCGGCGCGCCGGCGAAACCGAGCTGCCACAGCTCTCCGCATGCACCGTGTCAAGTGGGACGAAGATGAAGAAGGAACGCCCAGCGAAACGGAGCGGCGAAAGCCTGACTAAACCACCGCTAGTTTTTTCTTTTCAGTCTCTTTAGTAAATTTAGCGTGGCAACCTTCACCGCGCACACCCTCTCGTTCTCGTGTGATTTCATCATATTTTGTTCTGCTCGACACGTTCTTGCGTCTCATGAGCACAGAGAGCGACTAAGTGTTGCGCGTTCACCTCAGCTCGATAAATCCTGTTTGGTAAGTGTGGAGACTGTTGGTATTGTTTTTTGTCAAAGCAGGATAGAGTTAGATGCTACGAGCAGTTTTTCTTCCCTAATGCTGTGCGGGAGTGTGTCCTCCACCTGAAGTGTTGTTTTGCTTAATGTGAGAGTTTTGTAAGCAATAGCCTGTTTTCAGCCTAGTGGTTCGTAGTCACCAAGAGTCTTATGACCAAGAGACTTTTCATATTTTGGTGAAGAGTATTGCCTTGCGTTTCCGCTTCGTTTTTTTAAGCAGATAACATGAAGAAACAAACATATATGATCATTCGCCTGGGCTTGATCGCAAGAATACTTACAATCAGCACGTTGTGCGGTTTTTGAATATTGTGACAATGGGCTACAGCTACCACAGCAGACCCCTGCAGTTCCGGCAGAAGCAATAGCACTGTAATGTCATAGTGTTGTAGAAAGAATGGCTGTCGAAAGCAAGCTGTCAGCTCGTTTAGAGCTTTGTTTTGTCGCAGTGAATTTTGTAATACGTTTTCGCTCAGTCGTTTTTAGTGCGTCATCTTCAAGCGCTGAAAGCAACAGTTCTCTCTCTATTTACATAATATGCAGGACAACAGGCACCAGCGTTAAGTTTGTACGTGTTGATTTCGCATTACTTGTTTAGCCTTGCACGTGGAAGTAGAAGCAGATATCAACTATTCAGGAGAAGACATCCTTTAGGCCTTCCAATTGCTTTGTCGCTTTCGCGTGACACTGACCCTCTTTCATTCGCGCAGTACTTTCAAAGAAGGAAGGGGGAGAGAGTGTTGTGAAAGTGTGACAGGTCATAGCGCTCAAGTGGCAGCGGCTACTTTGGAAGCGACATTGCAAGCAACTCGAGAATGGGAAAGCCGACACAATAACTATGTTCGACTGGCTGCGTTTTCTGGCGTCCGCACATGTAGTGAAATACTGCAGATGGCAAGATACATTAGCTTGCAACGAAGCTGATGCGAATACTTGTTCCATAGGCATGGACGAGCATTTGTGTGGGAAGAAAATGCCACAGCCAAGAACAAGAAGGCAGCGGATTGATAGTTAGGAATTCATGTGCTAGACAGAACTGCTCTGATTGAAATAAAATACAAATTAAGGGGACTCTTAAGCTCAGCCCTAAGTGCGTGTCGTCGTATCGTTAATGGTTATTTGCTGCTCTTTTATTATATAGCAGTTCTTTAGATTACACATAGTCACTAGCTTTCATCAATAAGCATATTAGACCACACGATACACTACGCGAAACTTAAGGTCCCCCTTTAACCAAGTCGAACGAACGTGCCTCCCAGGCCTGCGGGTAGAGTGTCTGACTCGCACTCCAAGAGCCGTTGGCTCGATTCGCAAGAAATAATAATAATAATTGGTTTTGGGGGAAAATAAATGGCGCAGTATCTGTCTCATATATCATTGGACACCTGAACCGCGCCGTAAGGGGAGGGATAAAGGAGGGAGTGAAATAACAAAGGAAGAAAGAGGTGCCGTAGTGTAGCCGCAAGTACTTCTCAGAATCTCAGAATTTCCTTTTCAGCGCAAATAATTTGCATTACGTCCTTACATGCCATAATGATATTTGATTCATGCTATGACCAGATATTCACAATTTAACTTGCTTCATTCGTTCTGATTCCACAGCTCTACATATAACGTCACGACCCTCTGGACCAATAAGGGCTTTTTCGACACGCAAACGGCAAATACAGTGGTTTCTCTCCTGCACGAGAGCTTAATGTGTGGCCAGCAAAACATATGACGCCTCTGTAAGCATTAATGCAGTCTCTATCACTTGTTGCGACCTCTCTTGATTTATTTATCTATTTATTACTACGTCAAAGGCCCCATTGAAAAGGTATTGCATGAAGGAATGCTGGCACCGTACATTGCCCAATTTCTAATAATTTCCTCTCATGCTCAGCATAGCATTAGGCATAAATTAAGGCAATGAAAGATAATGAAGAGCTTCCCGTTGCTGAATGATATCAGTCATATTAGACTATATATCACGCAATAAATGTTGAAGACGAACTCGTTTCCACAACTGCGTTAAATATGAAAAACAAAAATCTTCTTTAGCATAATTTATATGTTCGTAAAAGTCTATGGGATGTCGTACTTTCCTCCTTTGTTCTGAATGAATCGCAATCGGAATTACCTACTGTAATGCCGAAACAGGAGGTGTCAAAAAGCTGCAGCAAAGCACATGTTCTTGACCGCGAGGCTAGAGCATGCTGCCGTTTGTCGTAGATGGACGAAGATTACAAAGCTGCTAGGAAACTGGCAGAAGCAAAAGTGTTTGCAATAAAGAAAATTCGCCGAAACATTGTTTTCTGCGATAAACATTTTAGGTGAAAGCAGAAAAAATCCTCTTCAGCTCAGCGCGCAAATCTTTCAAGCATGTACATTTCTGCTCCACGTAGAACTCGTGTATGGGCTAGTTGGTACATCAGATTTCCAACAGAAGAGGGCGCAAGAGACGAAGACAAAGGAGGCACACAAAATGCCAGGACCGGCGCCACTAGAAACTAAATTTTACTCGCATAAAGCCCGCCTTTTTTGCAGGCCAACTGAGCCGTATCACACATGCAAGCACCCATATAACGCAGGGTCATAAAGCCAAAACCCGCAGTACATGACACATGATTGTCTTGGGGGCCAGAGCGGCACTCTTTTTTTATCACCCCGGTCAAATTGGCTTTCGTCCATATTGTCACGTTGTGGTGACGGCCGTCGAAACAGCGATGAAGACGGACAAAAGGGTCTTCTAAAAGAAAACTGTTTATTGGGCTGACTTGCACCGAAAAGGGACTGAATCACTCGGCGGCGGCGAAGCGACAAGCGTGCTCGGCGGTCGTCGAACAGAATGCCCGCCGCTGTCGGCCGTGCTCAATTTAAAGCTGATTGCGAACATTCGAGATCAAGCGTGCAAAGTTACTAGAACATTCCGGAACAACGTAGAAACAGCTCTGCCTGGCTGCGATCAATCGAGATAAATCTAGTCGCGTCTTGCGTCGCAAACAAAGCGATGAAGTTGTGTGGCGGCAGATTTAAAGAATGAACAAACACTGCAAATGTTCGCGGCAATATAATGGTACAGATGACGGGTTGCCTGTCGTGTCATCTGCAGTTTTGTGATCTACCCGCAGCCGCAATGTGCGTACCGTTTTAGCAATGGTCGTTGAATAGCAAAACAAACACGACCAAGGAAAACAATTAAAGGAAAAAAAACACAACAACCGCGTGAGGAGTTTTGTAGGTCGGCCTACAAAAATGCGGGCTTCATGCGAATAACATATAGTTGCTAGCGGCGGAGGTACTGCCGATTTGTGTGCCTCCTTATTCGTCTGTTGCACCGTCTTCTGTTGTAAATCCGCTCCGTTGTGGCTCTCCCTTGGGTTCAGCAGTGGCGTCCCGCGGTGACTGTTATGCCAACACCTTACACTTGTGGTAGCTCTGGAAACTGTTCCTTTTCCAACACATTTCTCTTACCTTCTTTTTGCCTCTCACTCTTTACCCTCTTTACATATCTCCATATTTCCCTCTCACGTCTGGCTGATGTTGCGGCGTCATGTCAGAGATCGGCAGTCGCGGTGCAACAAAATATTCTCCCTTTTTTTTTTTTACCTAAGCGCGCCCGGCACTTTTACTGGATTTCTTCAGAAGTCTCCTCTTCACACGGGGCAAATGGTGGCGCTGCTGAGGAAAGTGAATTACGACAGCCCGAAATAGCTACGCACCAAGCAGCCAGTTCTATAAATATATAGGGCCATTTTTTTAACCTACACTGGCTACACTGGTGTAGCCAGTGTGACTTATGGTTTCATTTTTTTTTTGCCAGTATAGCAAAAGTGTAGCACGTCCACCTACACGGATGCATTTGTTTTACACGTAGTGTAGAACGAAAACTACACTTTCTACACCGCTTTATTTGGAGGTGTAGGCTAGCAGACGAAAAAAGAAGGCGTGCGCTTCAAACGCACAACGCCAGTTTCTGATGGTAAATGCCGCCAGCGGTTGCAGCGCAGCCTCGCAAGTCCGTGAAGTTCTTCCGCGAGGACGATGGTAGCGTTGTGGTGGTGCACCCATGCCTCTAAGACAGTGGCAACCTCACCTTCGACGAAGGTGAAATCGCTTGCACGACTGAAAGTGCATATTTTAGTCTGCTGAACGCTACTTCGCGTTTAGGTATACGCCCCGTTCGTTCGGTTGGTATCAGCGCTGGGCGACTCACGTGAAAAATATAAGTATATTTGAATACATTGTAATCTACGTATCTATGTATTTTAGTGCGAAGCTCCCTACGCTTACAGTATCGTCTTTCACGTCTATGTATTAATACCGCGGCGTCTCAAAGCGGTCGGTCAGCCCGCTGACTGAGAGTCGAGAAACAGCCATCGAAAGTCGCACCCACATGTCACGGAACGCCGGTTTCAGTTTCAACGCTGCGCATAACGCGGTTCCCCTACTCACGACAGAAGCATGGATGCTTTGTATTTCGCACGAGGAACTTGTCATCAACACTTCATCCGACTTACTGTGCAAGAAATTTAGCGACAGCTGCGTGGTACGCTCCATGCATCCGCTGAGCAGACAAGTTTGTGTGTTGCACTGCATTGGAGAGGCAACAAAAATGTCCTTTGCATTTCTTTACCCAAATAAACGCCACGCAAAAACGTTTTGCAGTATATATTTCTCATTTCATCTCATAATACATTACAACGACCAAAACATTCAGAACTTGTCGTCTGCTCCCGAGGACGGCGACGATCGGTATCACGCTATTGGCTGACGCTCGTGCAGACGAGTGCAGCTCCTCACGTCATAGCTTTAGCACCGCCCGCCACTCCCCTACACCAGCTTGCACGAAGCGTAGGTTAAGAAAATAGCCCTTAAAAAATTTGAAAAGAACAATAGAAACATTCCCCTGTGCACCATGGTTTCGGTGACTGTTGGCTTCCTTCATATGTTTGTCAAACGAGCCCCTCATTTCATTTGCCTTGCCTGCTAATAGCTCAACGAGGGTGCCGGTTCTGGCAGTGTTGATGCCATAGGTAGCATAAGAAGGCTGTTGCAGTTTCCGCCCTCGCCGTTAGATGACGTTGTACGTCACATTCGGGGTAATACAGGACGTGCTACGTTCGCCGCTATGGACGAGGGTGGCGCTGGTGAACACTCTCAAGGTTCGCTTACACGCAATAAACATAAATACCCACGAGAGCAGCAGACTGGACGGCCGTCACCGTAGGTCAGTTGGCAGAGCACCAGACGCGATATTCGGAGGTCGTGGGTTCGGACCCCCCCGGCGGCTTGGTTGTTTTTTCTGCTGCTTTATAATTTATTTTATTTAAGCAACAGGTTAATCGAAGCATTAAAAAATTAAAGAGAACAATAGAAACATTCCCCTGTGCACCATGATTTCGGTGACTGCCGGTTTCCTTCACATGTTTGTCAAACGAGCCCCTCATTTCGGTTGCCTTGCCTGCTATATATATATATATATATATATATATATATATATATATATATATATATATATATATATATATATATATATATATATATATATATATATATATATATATATATATATATATATATATTCATACATACATACATACATACATACATACATACATACATACAGAAGGTAAAGGGAATGAGGGGCTCGTTTGACAAGCTTATGAAGGAAGCCAATAGTCACCGAAATCACGGTGCACAGGGGAATGGTCGCCAAGGCCGCGGGAAAAGAGGACTAGGGCCGTAAGCTGAGACGCGCTAGCGAGAGCCTGAATCTTCGAATGTGCTTCAGAGCAATATTTTCTTGCTTTTTACTGCGAAACCACTATACTTGTATTTTTAAAGTGAAATTCTTTATTTATCCATGGACACACAAAAAGGCATAACAAGGAACAGTCGCTTCATTTTAAAAACATCGTGCATGTTCAATTACAATAATAAATGGGATGCGAACAGCAGATAGATGTCCTTTATCATATTTGATGCATGCGCTGAAAAAATTTTTTAGCTGTAAGTGCAAAATTTTGAGCGTATTTTATTTCTTGTGGAAGAGTATTCCATAGCTGAACACCAATGAAAGAGAGCCGTCGTTCTCCATAAACGTTTTGCGTGGGTGGTAGATTAAAGTTGCCTATTGCTACATTTCAGGTAATACGCGATGACGTATGGAAGAGGGACATATGGAAGTTGTGGTTGTTTCTTACGATACTGTTTACGACAGCTGCTGTTTTTAGAAGGCGTAGTGAATCGAAGGGTAATATCCGTAGGTCGTGGAATAATGGGTGGCTGGGGTGATCCTGCTTAGAATGCGTTATGATTCGTAAAGATCGTTTCCCCGCAATTTTCTGATTGGCTAGAGATAACTATTGTAGGTCCATCCCCATGATTACGGACAGTATGAGAGATGACAGTGGATAAAAGAGAAATATAAAATACGTAATGTACTTGTGTCAAAAAAGTCTCGTGCTTGAAGCAGTTTATAGCACCCCGATGCCACCTTTGCCTCCAATGCGAATAAACGGTCTTAACCAACGCTCTTAAATAGGGTCTTAACCAAGAATCTTTTGTGAAACCTCGGAGTAACTCAAGTAAGCTCGGGTTAGTTCGGAGGAGCGTCGCGCCAGCTGTAGCCAATGGGAGGAGGGCTTTCCATGCCGAAAAATCTCATATGATGTCTTATTTGCCTGCTGTGAATACATGTGGTTCATGGATTGGCTGGAGGGCGGTTCTTTGACAAGGAAAAGCTGTTGCGTTCTTGAGTTGCATCCAACTATAGAATTCGGCTTTACACGCACGATGTTCTGGTAACAGGTATTGCGTGAAAGTTCATACAGCTGTGTGTCGGTAAATTGCGATTCAGAGCTGGCCAGGTTCCGATGAAATGAGGACACATGGTCCGACGTGGTCGCTTGCTCCATGTATTAACGCGAGAGCGTTAACTCTCTCGTTAGGCAGAAAATTCGGTGCCGTCTGTGTCGTCATCGGCGTTGTGAGCGAAAAGCAGATGGCCCACCTGCTACTTAGGTCATGTGACCTAAGTTGGCAGGTTGTGACGTCATCACAACCTGCCCACTTTGCAAGTTGACAACCTGCCCATCGGACTGTGAGAAAACTGACTATTGTGGCAGGTGGAAGTTAAATTATTCATTTGTCGCGAGAGGTTGCTCGCGAAGAGCAACCTGGGTCTCACACCGGTGGCTGTGTTTGTAACAGCCACCAGCCGTGGCAGCGCCGCATCGCTTCAAAGTTGCACCACTGCGCCACCAGTGGTATAATCACTTCCGGCGAACTAGGAATGTGAAAAAAATAGTGATCAATTCCGCTTATATAGGCATTTAGGCAAAACCTAGGCAACAGAGAACGAGTACTTCGGTGGAGGAAATATTTAATACTACCGCACTGTACTATTAAAGGTAGGTTAAGCGTTATGTATTGTGAATTTCCGCACTACGGTAAAAGAGGCGTCGCACTCCAGCTATTTCGCAGCTATTTGTCCAACCGTTCTCAATTTGTCGTTTTGAAAGATATTGCCTCGGATTCGGAGCTCATAAAATATGGGGTTCCTCAGAGTTCCATCTTAGGCCCTTTATGATTTCTTATATATATTAATGGCATCATTGCTATCCATGGAACTTCTAATTTATTGCTCTATGCCGATGACACTAGTGCATTCTTGCCTTACGAAACTAACGCGTTCTAATGTCTGTGGCAAAGAAATGGCTTGAAGATCTGTCGGAATGACTTTGTGCCAAGCAGCTCATTATAAACGTTAATAAAGAGTAATATGTAATTTTCTCAGCTGTCAATAAAACAATAATTAATTCTATCACATTTTCGTTTCAATGTAGCTCCCTAGAACGTGTTTGAGTGCACAAATATTTAGGTGTGATGTTTCAAGAAAACCTCTGTTGGCGTTACCATGTAGATCTTGTAACCAGCAAAACTGCCCGACACATTAATATACGAAATAAATTTCACCCCTACTCCCAACACCCTTGAGAAAGCAACTATATTTCTCCACGGTCCCGTTTCGCGTGCAGTACTGTTTGTTGGCATGAGGTGTGGGTACGAAAAAAAACATGGAAAAGATTTATATTCTTCAAAGGAAAGGCCTTCGTTTCTTTTACAATGTATCTAGATATGACTCTGTATCAGCACACATTAAAAGAAGTCAGAGATTAACTATAACAGCACTCTATAATAAACTGCTGTCCGAATTTATATACACGCAAAACAAAACTCATTGTAGTACGTTCTTAAATAGGTTTAATAATACAGACCCACACTGTGGTATAAGAAAAGCCAACTTTCTAAAACCTCGTATAAGAACCGGGTATGGTGAGCAGTTAATTCAGTGGCAAATCCCGAACCTACTGAACTGTTACCCTCGCATATTTGATCTTCTTGAACAATCATCATATTTGTCATCCTTCAGGGAAATAAATTAGACTGTAGTTTGTGAAACATGCGTGATTATTTGTGCTCTGTTTCTGCTGTATTCTTGCATTCTCTGATATTTTGACTCTTAATTTGATGTACGTTAACATCCCTCTGGTTAATATCCCTGCCTTTCCCTCCTCCTCTCTCTCTATCTATCTATCTATCTATCTATCTATCTATCTATCTATCTATCTATCTATCTATCTATCTATCTATCTATCTATCTATCTATCTATCTATCTATCTATCTATCTATCTATCTATCTATCTATCTATCTATCTATCTATCTATCTATCTATCTATCTATCTATCTATCTATCTATCTATCTATCTATCTATCTATCTATCTATCTATCTATCTATCTATCTATCTATCTATCTATCTATCTATCTATCTATCTATCTATCTATCTATCTATCTATCTATCTATCTATCTATCTATCTATCTATCTATCTATCTATCTATCTATCTATCTATCTATCTATCTATCTATCTATCTATCTATCTATCTATCTATCTATCTATCTATCTATCTATCTATCTATCTATCTATCTATCTATCTATCTATCTATCTATCTATCTATCTATCTATCTATCTATCTATCTATCTATCTATCTATCTATCTATCTATCTATCTATCTATCTATCTATCTATCTATCTATCTATCTATCTATCTATCTATCTATCTATCTATCTATCTATCTATCTATCTATCTATCTATCTATCTATCTATCTATCTATCTATCTATCTATCTATCTATCTATCTATCTATCTATCTATCTATCTATCTATCTATCTATCTATCTATCTATCTATCTATCTATCTATCTATCTATCTATCTATCTATCTATCTATCTATCTATCTATCTATCTATCTATCTATCTATCTATCTATCTATCTATCTATCTATCTACCTACCTACCTATCTATCTATCTATCTATCTATCTATCTATCTATCTATCTATCTATCTATCTATCTATCTATCTATCTATCTATCTATCTATCTATCTATCTATCTATCTATCTATCTATCTATCTATCTGTCTGTCTGTCTGTCTGTCTGTCTGTCTGTCTGTCTGTCTGTCTGTCTGTCTGTCTGTCTATCTATCTATCTATCTATCTATCTATCTATCTATCTATCTATCTATCTATCTATCTATCTATCTATCTATCTATCTATCTGTCTATCTATCTGTCTGTCTGTCTGTCTGTCTGTCTGTCTGTCTGTCTGTCTGTCTGTCTGTCTGTCTGTCTGTCTGTCTGTCTGTCTGTCTGTCTGTCTATCTATCTATCTATCTATCTATCTATCTATCTATCTATCTATCTATCTATCTATCTATCTATCTATCTATCTATCTATCTATCTATCTATCTATCTATCTATCTATCTATCTATCTATTTTGATGTACGTAAAGGGTTGTATCTTTTATGCGTTTGTATGTGCACTTTATCCGCGACCAGTTACCAAGAGTTTTGTTTTGCTCCATGCTTGCCAAGTTGTGTTGCACATGTAACCTGTGGTGCCGACGGCCCTGTCAGGTGACTTCTACGTCACCTTTAGCCTCGGTCCCATGGCAACTTTGTATTTGCTATAAAATGCAATAAATAAAAAAATCTAACTAAAGAACAGTATCCGCGTCTGCGGAGAGATACGGACCGAGGAACCCAGTCCGCTGAAAGAAACCATTAGCACTGTCGCGTCATACCCACATTCTGAAGGCGGAGTTTAACTTCTCTGACAAGTTTATTTTACAGGCGTTTGAGGTGTAGGAGCCTTTATTAAACCAATGTTTCAATGCTCAACATCGCAGTTTGGCAGCCACGCGGAACTCAGTCACTGGTTAACTCTCAAACCGCCTAAACGCGATGGCCTAGGCGCTGATGCCTCGACCTTATTTGTTCGACCGAACAGTCATTGCCATTTTGAGCCATTGTGAGCTATTGTGAGACAATGAGAGCCATTAAGAGCCGTTATTTTCTTGGCAGGTGGCGCCTAGCATCTTAGATGAAAAAGTGGCTTGAGTGAGCATTTAAACAAGATGCTCGACGTTCGAATCCGCTTCCGTGTCATCCCGCAACGTTGTGTGGATGTGTGTGGGAGGAAACGGGTTTAAGCGGAGCTTTTCCTTTTACACCTCTACATCTTTAGGTGAAGTTTACCGCCCTATCCGCAGTAGTCTCGACGGTCAACTTTCAGCTGTCGCAAAAGTGCACGAGGACGCGCAGGCGCAAGCCATGCGAGGCAGAATGCGAGGAGGAGCAGAACGCAAGGCACGCGAATGTTTGGAGGCAGTGATTAACCTGCACCCCACGGTGGTTCATAAGTAAAGGGTCAAAAGGTGACTGCTATATTGGGTGCTCACTGCATAGGTACAGTGCCCCAAGAAGAGAGAGCTGACGTTTCACTGATTTTGCAGCCAGTTCAGGGGTTGTATTGTGCGAATGAAGCTTGTGTAAGCGGCGCACGCAGTAACAAGTCTCAAAGTTGGCTAGGACATTGGTGTAAGGTCCGCCCGTTATAAAGGGATAAGCTCCAAAACCCAAATCCAAATCCAAGGGCTCACGAAAAGAGGCCCAACTGTATCAAGGGCCATCACATCCACATTATCGCGCACGGTGAAAGCACTGCGCCGAAGAAGCGCCTTCGAGAAAAATGAACGGCACGTTCATCTTTCCTGGCTTCGCACCTTGCCCTGTTTGCCATACCACACCATCATCATCATCATCCTGACTACACCCACTGCAGGACAAAGGGCTCTCCCATATATCTCCGGTTAACCGTGTCCTGTGCCGGCTGCGGCCAACCTAACTTTCTGCCGCCCCTAGCTACGCTTCCCTGCCCTTGCAATCTCGTCTGTTACTCTTAAGGGCCAGCGGTTATCATGCCTTCATATTGCATGCCCTGCCCAAGCCCATTTCTTGCTCTTGATGTCGACTAGGATGCCATAAAGAGGTGTTTTAACCCTGACCCACTCTGCCCGTCTCCTGTTCTTTAACGTTAACTGCTGTCGTTTCTCTTTCCATCGTTCGCTGCTCTGTCCTTAAGTGGAACCGTTATCGTTAGCCTCCACGTATCTGCCCCGTAGGTGAGAGCCCGTAAGATAAAGCTATTATGTGATTTTCTGTTGAGGTATATTGGTAAAGTTCCATCCATCTGAGAGAACCTGCTAATTGTACTCCACCCCATTCTTATTTTAGCTATTTCACTTTCGGCCGGATCTGCGGTCACTACCTGTCTTAAGCATACGTATTCCCGTAAATAGACCTAAAGCTAAGTAGACCTGAACTACTCCTAAATAGGCGTAAACGCGCTTGTGCACCTCGCTGCCATTTGTAGGCTGCAGTTCCCTTCGGGAACTTTTTTGAACATTATTTTATTTTTGCATATTAATTTTAAGACTCACAGTACTGCTCTGCCTAACTCATTTATCATAATTTGCAGTTCAGCTCCTGAGTGACTTAGCATTGCAATGTCATCAGCGAATCGGAGTTTACTAAGGTATTAACTCTTATCCCCAACTTTTCGAAATTCAGGGCTTTAGCTCCCCAGCAATCCGCGCAGCAGCAGCGTATGCTAGCAATCCAGGATGCCAGCATGCGCCTCTTAATCAGTTGGCGGCAAGCTCGTGACAGGTATTCGAACCGAGCTTCACTCGGACCCTTGTGGATTAGAGTTTGCGGAATTGGCATTCGGAGGCGCAACTTCTTTTCGTTTCTCAGTGCGCTGTGACGACCCCCCATAATGCGCAGGTCCACACGGGACGGAGAGGCAAAGAGACACCATATGGCTCAGTTTAAACAAACAGATATATTCAATAATTATACATGATTATGATTCAGCGGCTGGGGCGTCCGAGCTTACGTGCCGACGACTTCATGAGGACGATGGAGGGGCTCCGGAGTTGAGCTCGAACGGTTGCTGGCAGAAGCTGCACGCCGTCGGGCTTCGGCGCTGAAGGCCCCCTTGGCGAACGATGTCGTCCTGAGCGTTTTTCTTCCGTACTCCTCGTCGATTTTTATATCCTCTTATCCCCCCACTCCCTAGGGTGAGGACGCCCACGCAGGAGTGGCAGGGGCCTAGGGCTTTCACTTGGGCGCACAAACACACCACCGCACTTATGGTATCGCACCCCTCACGTGTTGAGTCCGAGGGAAAGAAGGTTGTCGTCGAGGTAGCGTCGGCTGTGGTAGACGGTCTATGGCCCGCTGACGGTTCCCGCGGGTCACCGACCTCCGTTCTCCATGAAATGACACTCGCCAATCAAGGCCAGAACGCGAGGTCACTAAAACGCCGGGAAAGTGGTCCCTTGTCCTGGGATGTGCTCGGGAGGGTTGATTGATGATGCCCGCCGTCTTGCCACGGGGCCAGGCCCGCCGAAACGAGGCCCTTTGTCCCTGGCACGGCCACGGCAATTGGGGAAGATAACGCCCGTCTCCCCGCGGCGGCGGCAGCGTTCGACACGTGCCGACACTATGGAAAGGGGGTCCGGTTGTGCTTACACCCCTTCGTTTTGGTCGTTCACTCTCAACGAGTATGGCTCGGTAATTGATGATGCCCGCCGTCTTGTCGGGGGGCCAGGCCCGCCGAAATGAGGCCCTTCGTAGCACACACAAGGAACGTCACAGCGCAACCTGTATTGACGTCGAACGCTCACAAGGACACACTAATGCTTTCGTCTTTACAGCACGTAAGGAGCCTGAAGTGCACTCTGAATGTTGTTTTTTTTGGAGAGCATGGATACTATACCTATGCTGAAGAATCTCACGATGTCGGAGCCTCATAGTAACGAACATTCTTAATTTCAGGCGGCATACACACGAGGTTACATTCATATCACTTATTAAAAATTGCAGCCTTGCTAGAAAGAGACGGATGAAACAACCATTTTTAGGAAACGGCAGCGCCGCCCGCAAACTGAACGCGACCGCTCAACCGCCTGGCCGCCTTCGCCGCTCGTTCCGAGACCTTCTTAGGGTGACGGTGGCTGTGAGGCGCCTGCTATCGTCAACCGCCGAAAGGCCAGCATGCAACATGCCCCCGACCCAGCGGTCGACGCTCCGCGGCGCACATGTCAGTCCAAGCTTCGAAATCGAGCATTCCTGTTGAGTTTGAGGGCGGCGGAGCACAACTGCTTACTCCTGTCTTCATTATCAGGTGTATTCTGGAGTGGACTATGTTATACTGTGAGTGAATGAGTGTATGGATTTTGGCACTGCAATGGACCATGTTTTACTGTGACTCAATATGCGCATAGTTGGTTACTTCTGGAGTGGACTGTGATGAGGACTGTGTGTAGTGATTGTGTGAATATATGGTAACTGCGGGAGAGGAATGTGTGCTATCATAAGAGACTGCGCATAGCGGGGTAGATGCGACAGGTTTTAGGACATTATTAACATAGACGGGACGCTACGGTGGAGCAATAGCCGGCAGAATAAGCAAGGCTAATCCCTCCTGTAGCATTCAACACCTCAACTCAACTTCATTATCAGTATTTTTTCATTGGTTAAAAGCGGGAAAGCTGCCGTGCCGCGCAGGCGCAACACAGTTTTCGATTCTTAAATTGTCAAATGACGCACTGCTGGCAACAGCGTGCACTCACACGTAGTTTCTGTTACTGACACCTGTGTATTGAAAGCGGTTTTACTGATTATCTAAACTAGCGCTGTAGCATTCTCGTGCGTTATCAACGACTCTTAGAATGTTCGCTGTAATGCTCCTGCTCGGGTGAAAACTTAGTAATATACATCAATATCTCAGAAATTTCCGATGGAATAACCGCCGCGGTGGCTCTGTGGTTAAGGCGCTCGTCTACTGAGGCGGAGTTCCCGGGTTTGAACCCGACCGCGGCGGCAGCGTTTCGACTGAGGCGAAACGCAAAAGGCTCCCGTGTGCTGTGCGATGTCAGTGTACGTTAAAGATTCCTAGGTGGTCGAAATTCCGGAGACCTCCACTACGGCACCTCTTTCCTTTCTTCCATTCTTCTTTCAGTCCCTCCTTTATCCCTTCCTTTAACGCATGGTTCGTGTGTCCACCGAGATATGTGAGGCACTTACTGCGTCATTTCCTTTCTTCAAAAACCAATTATTATTATTAATAACGAATTTACGTGTGAATAATGCAAAATATTTCAATTCTATTGTAACTCTGTTTGAATTATATTACACTCCTCTTCCAATTCTATTCAAGTTCTATTGTAACTCTATTCTATTTCCAGTTGGTGCGGTTGGAACTAATAGTACTGGCTATTACTGGTTGACATTTCTTATTTTATCGCCTTTCGTGGTGTAACACCGTGTCCACCAATCAGGAGTTTTCTGACGCAGCCACATTTTGGGAGACGAAGGGCTTCCGTGGCGATGAGCCATGTAATTATTGTTTTCGCATTAATAAGTAACTAAGCACATATTTCATGGGATTTCAACAGGCATCATCTTCGAAATGCGTCCAGATGCTCCCCGTAAACAAAAGCTAGAGAGGAGGATGGCGCTATTCAGTGAAATTTCGCAGTTCCTGTCCAGCAGCGCAAACAGTTGTTAATCCCTCTTAACATACATAATCATCTCATCTCTTGCAGATACGTCAAGTGTTTATATAGCGGGGCGATTGCTGGACTCACACTTGTCACTCGCGATTAAATGCGCATTTGCGGCTTAATTATGGCGATTACGCTGGCCCTCAAGCGATGCGCGAAGGCTAGGCGCCTGCGATTTCTACACAGCGTGAACAACGTTCGGCAGCCCCGGATTAGCTATCAAGTGCGACGAAAGTAGCGGCAAGGTGTATACGTTTCCGCCCGTTGTGAAACCGCAGCTCTCCCTGCCGACCGCTTAGCGAGTCCTCATTGCCTGCCTCTCTGCGTGTTTGGAAAAAAACGCCGTCTCACTTACCACCGCCAAAATAAACTTTACATCGCAAGCGCACTCAAGATATCTCCGTGAAATTTTAGCTCTCAGTAGGATGACATAACAGTGCTTTTGTGGTCTGGTTGACGTTTATTCAGCAGCGTGAAATGCATTTTTTGTATAGAAATTTTTAGTTAGAATTTAAAAAAATTTTCATCATTCAGATTTGTGGCTTTCGCAGTGACGTCGAGAACTTTAAGGGCGAATTGATAACTTGCTGCAATAACCGAAGTTCGTGGTCGAGCCTAAGAGATCCGTGTCACAGAGCGCTTCACATAATCGCAGTTAACTTCCCAAAACAAATCTAGATAGTAAAAACCAGTATTGCCGCCTTTTTTTACTTTTCTATACCCTAACAAAACAGAGTATCTAGTTAAACCAGCCTCTTTATCATTACAAACCTGCAATGAATAGATATAGGCCAACTTCAGATGGCCTGCAGTGCTCTTTTAAAGCCATACTATTTTAAGTTCGTACAAATAAGTTGTTTTGTTTTTCCATAGCGATTGCGTGTGCATAACGTGGAACCGGGGCGGCCACTTGGCGCCTAGTATGCTTGTTAAAGATTTGTGGTACTCGTCTCTTGCGGCTGCATAGAGCGTCGATTGTAACAACGGAAGCTGCATGCGTCCTTGAGACAGATAGCATCGCGCACGGTGTAGGAAAGCACCCGGAGTACGACAGCCAGCACCTTTTACCCGTCCGGCGGGCGTTGCTGGCTTTTTAGTGACGCCTGACAAGATTATTTCAGGCTAAGCTCTCGACTTGAGTTTTGCACGACGACTTATCACAAACTCAACACGTCACGTAAATTACAACTAGGAAGAATATAAAATAAACGTGACAGGCTGAGTACGGAATCGAAAAACTTTATTTTACTGAGAATTAGGGAGTAGCAGTCCTGTCTTTTTACGACGCACTGCACACATTTTTCAGGGCTTTTTCTCGAAGCAGCTAATGCGTATCACCGGTGTCTGAAAAGAAAACAAAAGCCCGCTATTATATATGGAAGCATTTGAAGTGAGAATATTAAATTAAACATTTGTTGATAAATAGCTTAGGTAAATATGCGCTAGCAGTGTCCCTAGGCTGAAGAAACATATAATTAATTCGAAGATAAATCCTCACTGAAATCAATTAGTATGTGAGGAGCTGCTGCAGAGTCCAGGAAAAGGGAAGTTTCAAAAGTGAGCAATGTTACAGTGCATAGCTTTTGAGCAAATGCATCTGGAACAAACCATTTTGCAGCGTCATGGCAGGCTGCTAGCAACAGGTACCAGAAAAAATCGTTTCTTTTTAAACAAGTCCTGCGCCTCATATTTTATTTCAGTAATTTGTGAAGCTGGCCTTTGAAAAACGCGTGTAAATAATGTGACCGGAGTTAATATAAATGAAGAGAACATCGCGGTTGCTTGTTCCTGTCTCCAACGAATACTTGCTTGTCTCTTGGACGGTGCCGGCTCCTGATGGTGCATTGCCGGATTAGAGTGCTCAACGAAAACGTAGGAACCATTGATTTATCGAAATAATATATGATGCCTCGGCGCATTAACTGCGGTCTCATAATTAAACTGCTGGCGCCAGAAAACTCCTCATCCAGTCAATATATAATTGAACATTCTGCTCTTAGACATTACTTTTTCATATACATATCAATTTATTTAGAAAAATGCACTTCAGACCGAGTATGGATAGTATTTTTTCCCCACTACAGGAATGGAGGCCTAATTTTTCCACTGCGACAGAGGTCGACATATCAGCTGACCTTCGGTTTCAGGCTGTCTTCAGTGGAAGGAGTGCACATCATGCTGTGGTGGCGACAGATGATGATCTGACAATTAAGACCAGTTGCGTTACAAACAAATACCACCATGCAAAGTTTAATGATCTGCGAACGCATAAAAATGCAAGTAGACGCCACAGACATAAACCAAAGGTTTAGGTCCTGAATTGCAATTGATTCATGGCGCAGGGCAGGTTTAATGGAGGTCACTGGGAGAGGCGTTTGTCCTGCAGGGTTAATAATTAAGCTGAGTGCGAGAGTCGTGAACTAGGCAAAATATGCACGTCTTGTCACCCTACGCCATATTCATTCGAGTTATTACCAGCAAAAAAAAAAAAGATGTGCACAGAACAGGGAACTGCACAGGGCCAGCCCATATTCTCTAACTGCACAGGACCGGTCCGTGTCCTTTGCAGTCACAGGACATGGGCTGGCCCTGCGCAGTTCCCTGTTGTGTGCACACATTTTTTTAATATAATTACCGTTTTAAACATGCATTACCAACAGACCCACCATTCAGCCTAGCTATGAACATAAGCCACACAGCCATTATTGAAAGAAAAAAATTAGCACTTGCGTTGAATGGCTCAAAATAAAGATTTGAACTGACGGCTCCGTTTAAAAAACACATATGATGACCAAATACAAGCCTCAAAATTTTCTCTTCATGCGAGGAGCGTGTATTGTTTGTGACGTTGCAAACGCAGCGTTGCCCTAGAAATCAGCTAAACTGTGACCGCGGGAAAAAAGGGTTATTAAACTCAATTTCCGCACAAATTAAATGCGGCATGGCTACCAAACCTCGTGGTAATGTTCACTATTGGAAGAGAAACATACAGTAAAAGATTCACGAGACTTCGTGAATCTCGAAGAAACTGCTGAGTCACAATTTATTGTGAAAGAGAAGTACACTGCGCTTTACGGCAATGCACTTAAAAAAAATGTTCGGCACTTTGAACTAACCAATCAACAGTCGCTATGCTGATACCTTGCTGATAAGAGCGAATTTTTTAATCGAGAGTGTTCGTGAGTCACGCAGAAGTAAATACTAAGAGGAAGCTGGTGGTGACATTGGTCTCACGAACGCTACTGCTTCAAGTGTATCACACGTCCAAGTATAAAAAGAGCAATGCTTATCCAAGAACTGATTGCTGAAAACAGCTCGATGAGTGCTCTCCAACTGAAGTGTTTTTTATTAATGTGATAGTTTTTGTAAGCAATAGCCTGTTTTCAGCCTAGTGGTTCGTAGCCACCAAGAGTCTTATGACCAAGAGACTTTTCATATTTTGGTGAAGAGTATTGCCTTGCGTTTCCGCTTCGTTTTTTTTAAGCAGATAACATGAAGAAACAAACATATATGATCATTCGCCTGGGCTTGAGCGCAAGAATACTTACAATCAGCACGTTGTGCTGTTTTTTAATATTGTGACAATGGGCTACAGCTGCCACAGCAGACCACTCCAGGTCCGGTATAAACAACAGCATAGTAATGTCATAGTGTTGTAGAAAGAATGGCTGTCGAAAGCAAGCTGTCAGCTCGTTTCGAGCTTTGTGTGGTCGCAGTGCATTTTCTATTACGTTTTTCCTAAGTTGTTTTCGTGCGTCATCTTCAAGTGCTGAAAGCAACAGTCCTCTCTCTAGTCCCATAATATGCAGGACAACAGGCACTGGCATTAAGTTTGTACGTGTTGATTTCGCATTACTTGTTTAGCCTTGCACGTGGAAGTAGAAGCAGATAGCAACTATTCAAGAGAGGACATCCTTTAGGCCTTTCAATTGCTTTGTCTCTTTCGCGTGACAGTGACTCTCTTTCATTCGCGCAGTACTTTCTAAGAAGGAAGAGAGAGAGAGTGTTGTGAAAGTGTGACAGGTCATAGCGCTCAAGTGGCAGCGACTACTTTGGAAGCGACATTGCTAGGAACTCGAGAATGGGAAAGCCGACACAATAACTATGTTCGACTGTCTGCGTTTTCTGGCGTCCGCAGATGTAGTGAAATAGTGCAGATGGCAAGGTACATTACCTTGCAACGAAGCTGATGCGAATACTTGTTCCATGAACATGGACGAGCATTTGTGTGGGAAGAAAATGTCACAGCCAACAACTAGAAGACAGCGAATTGGTAGTTACGAATTGATGTGCTGCACTGAACTGTTGTGATTGAACCAAAAAACGAATAAAGGGGACACTTAATCTCAGCCTTAAGTGTGTGTCGTGGCAGCGTTAATGGTTATTTGCTACTCTCTTCTTAATTAGCAGTCCCTTATGATTACATATAATCACTAGCTTCATCAATAGGCATACTAGACCACACGATACTCTGCGCGAAACATAAGGTCCCCCTTTAATCAAGTCAAACGAACGCGCCTCCCAGGCCTGCGGGTAGAGTGTCTGACTCGCAGTCCAAGGGCCGTTGAGTCGATTCGCAAGTAATAATAATAATAATAATAATAATAATAATAATAATAATAATAATAATAATAATAATAATAATAATAATAATAATAATAATAACAATAATAATAATAATAATAATAATAATAATAATAATAATAATAATAATAATAATAATAATAATAATAATATTCTATCTTTATTTTTCGGTGCCCAGGAACAACCCAAAGGTCTTGGTGCTGGTACACCATTCACACGCACAAAAATGTAAATTTATTTCACTACAAAGGAAGACACTCAGGGGAGGTAATGCAGGAGTCAAGGCGATAGAAAAAAAAGACATAAACTAGGCGTGACAGCAAGCATAAAGCAAAAAAGCGAAAACAAGAAAACAGCGAGAACAGCGGTAAATGAAAACAACTAGAACAGGCAACAGACATATAAATAACTAATGAAACAATAAACAAAGAGAATCAACATAAGAACGACCGATAACAGCCATGTACAGCATATAGCAAAATACAAACAAGAATAAAGCCAATACTAATATGAACGAATAAGAAACCTCTGAAATTCAAGCTAGAAATACAATCATACACAATAAGAAATGTAATTAGTGAAAGCGTTACAGAAAATCAGACATGAGTAGACGGTAGTAAAAAAATAATATTAATGAGAACAAGCAGAAGTGATGAACAATTAAGGAGAAAAAACAATATAATACAGGTGAAAATGCACAAGTGTAGTAAAGACAAAATGCATGAAAGGGGAAGTTATATATGAGAAAAGGAGTGCTCAAAGTGAACGTCACGGACATCCAAGATAAAGGAAGGGAGAGAATTTTCGAACACATCAAGGTGAGGACAAAGAGATTTAAACAACTTTTGCATTCTGTCTAGAGGGGAGAGGAAGTGCAGGAGCGCAGAAACTTGGAATGGTCTGAATTCCCTTGTGCTCTTTCGCGGTACACGCAAAAGGATACGCGCTAATCACGCGCACAACCTGGACACATTTCTTAATGTGTAAATAGTTTGTCCATATTACTTCTCCCGCTATCCTTTCTTCCTCTCCCCTCACCTCTTTCATTTCAATTCTCCATTCTGCCTGCTATCCTTTATTTCCGCTGCCCCAGCTCAGGTGCTTCAGTATCGATGGCAGATGCTGGGGCTAGCAAAAATCTTTTCTTCCTTTTTACTATTATTTTTAATAAAAGCACTACCACCATCGCTAGGAGCTGAGGGTATAGAATGTGACAATGAAGAAGTTTATACAAAAAAATTATATCTGCCCTGATCCGGAGTTCCCGGGTTCGAACCCGACCGCGGCGGCTGCGTTTTTATGGAGGCAAAACGCTAAGGCGCCGTGTGCTGTGCGATGTCAGTGCACGTTAAAGATCCCCAGGTGGTCGAAATTATGCCGGAGCCCTCCGCTACGGCACCTATTCTTCCTTTCTTCTTTCACTCCCTCTTTTATTCCTTCCCTTACGGCGCGGTTCAGGTGTCCAAAGATATATGAGACAGATACTGCGCCATTTCCTTTCCCCAAAAAACCAATTATTATTATTATTATCACGCGACGGCAGCTAAGAGAAGGAAGCTGCAGTGAGTTACTCCGTCTGGGACGAGAGCTGGAAGTTTTGCAAGAAAACCGATGTTGAAATATGCGTAAAACCTTTAGCTGAACTCTGTCGATTTTTTCACAGTTTGACTGGCAAGTGCCGCTCCAAACAACAGACGCATATTCCAAAAGCGGCAGGCATATGGAGAGGTAGAGCTTTAAGAAAGGAAATGGGGCTCGAAACTCTCTCGAAAGCCTGCAGATGAAGCCGAGTGTTCGCATAGCCCGTAGAGCAATGCGTTTTGTATGAGGGGAGAGGCTGAGGCTACGGTCGAAAAGTACGCCGAGGTCATTAATTTCATCAACCCTGGGCAGCGGCCTACCATTCACAGAATAAGAGTAGAGAAGACTGTGCGTTTTACGCGTAAATGAGACAACCTTGGTTTTAGATGAAGTGAGAGTGAGCCCATTCTTCAAGCACCAATCAGAGAAGGCGGATATGTCCGATTGCAATGACAAGCAATCGTGAAGAGTATGTATTGCCTTGAACATCTTTATATCGTCCGCATAAAGGAGAAACGAGGAGTTTTTGACCACGGAGGAAACGTCATTGATAAAAACAGAGAACAGAAGCGGGCCTAATACCGAGCCCTGAGGAACTCCGCTGGTTGGAGTGTAAACAAATGAGGTCTGTCCATTTACACTGACAAAGCAGGACCTATCAAGAAGATTGTTGCGTAGGAGGGCTGCAATTGAAACGTCTATCTCAAAGAGCAGAAGCTTTTGAAGAAGTAATGAGTGAGTAACAACGTCGAAAGCTTTGCTCAAATCACAGTACACAGCGTCTACCTGACTCCTCTGAAGGACTTCAGCTGATGTATACTCCATAAAAGTCACAAGGTTAGTTGTAGTAGAACGTCCTTTTATGAAACCATGCTGATTATGTATGATTACATGTTTGAGGTGGAAGGAAAGTACTTTGTGCAAAGCAAGTTCAAAGCTTAGAGGTTGCACAAAGAAGAGAAATGGGGCGGTAGTTCGAAACATCAGATTTGTTTCCTGATTTGAAGACAGGGAAAACACGCGCCATTTTCCACACGTGGGGAAAGGCAGAATTTTTCAAACAGTTATTAAATATCGTGGTTAAAACAGGAACGAAGGTAGTATTGAAGGCTTTTATTATGGCGGCTGGAATGCCATCAGGTCCAGGGGACAAAGATGGTTTCAAACACTTAAGACTCTCACTTACTAACTTCTCCTCAAGAATAACGGAATTAGGTGCGCCAGCTGAAAGGCATACGGAATCGTAACGTGGAGATTTGTACACGGAGGAAAAGTGTTGAGTAAAGCCGTCAGCGACATTCTGAATTTCATAACCATGAGAGTGAACTAAGTGAATATGACTATCAGATTTATTTGAACGCTTGCGAACGTATCGCCAGAATTCATTAGGACGATTAGAGGCACTATTCTCTAAATATTCAAGATATGACTCATGATCCCGCTTGTACAGGCGTTTGCAAAGGGAACGCAAGCGGCGAAATTCATCTGCCCATGTATCCAGCCCAGGGCGTTTCGCTTTATGGTGGGCCCGCTCCTTAAGTTTCAGCGCTGTTCTAAGTTCCTTGGAAAACCAGAGCGGAAACTTGCTGCGAGTAGGAGTGTGCAGAGGTATGTACTGGCGCATACCATTGAGAACTATTTCAGTGAAGCGGCTGACATGTTCGTCAACATCGCTGATTTCGTTTAAAACGGACCAGTCGACAGAAGAGAAAAAACCGAAGAGACCAACATAGTCGCCAAGTGCATAAGCGAAACGGGGGGAATTCCCTGCACGATTTGAATTAGCAGAAGGTGGGACAGAAACCGAAGTCGTTACTAGAATTGGAGGATTAAATTTGTCACAGCGAGTAAGTGAGATGTCAGATGTCGGAACTCGAACATTTTCAAAATTAAAAAAAAAAACAAATGTCAAGAACATTACCACAACAGTTTTCATTTACATTGTGTTGCTGCAAGGTGTTAAAAGCTGTGAAATCTAAAAGCCGGTTGCACTTACTAACTACATAATGATTGTTGTGAGAATATGTAAAGGTATTCCAGTTAATACCTGGAGAATTAAAATCCCCTAAAAAGAGTAGTTTGTGCTTACTATGAGAAGTGATAACATATTCGATAGAATGTAGTACATCATCGTAGGCAGGAGGAGGCAGATTAGGGAAATGTAGAAAGCTGCAAATAAAAGTTTTTGATGTCGAGTTAAAGTGAGCTCTAACCAGACAGATTCATCGATGGTTTCCAGGTCGGAATGCCGAACGCACTGCACGGAACTGTCAGTAGCAATGAGCACTCCCCTCCCTTTTGTTTAGAAGCTGAATCAGGGCGGTCACTTCGAAAAACAGAATAGTTATTAGGAGAAAAGTTACCTGAGTTAACTTCGCTAGACAGCCAAGTCTCAGTAATTACAACAGCCGAATAACAAGAGGCTAATACATTGGAAAAAAATACAGGTCCCTTAGTCCGAAGACCTCGGGCATTTTAGTAAGATATATCCAAGTTAGGGTTGACTGCCATCGGAAGCAACATACCATCCAGGAGCTTTCCACGAAAAGCCTTGAAGGTAATAATAATAATAATAATAATAATAATAATAATAATAATAATAATAATAATAATAATAATAATAATAATAATAATAATAATAATAATAATAATAATAATAATAATAATAATATTAATATTAATAATAATAATTTTATTCAACAAAACTCGATACAATAGCAGAAACCAGGTTCGTCTAAGCCATCATTGTGGCTTGTCACGCGAATAATAATAATAATAACAGGTTTTTGGGGAAAGGAAATGGCGCAGTATCTATCTCATATATCATTGGACACCTGAACCACGCCGTAAGGAGAGGGATAAAGAAGGGAGGGAAAGAAGAAAGGAAGAAAGAGGTGCCGTAGTGGAGCCGCAAGTACTCAGAATCTCAGAATTTCCTTTTCAGCCCAAATAATTTACATCATTTCATTACATGTCATAATAATATTTGAGTCGTGCTATGACCTGATATTTGCAATTTAACTCGCTTCATTTGTTCTGATTCCACAGCTCTACTTATGACGTCACGACCCTCTGGACCAATGAGGACTGTTTCGACACGCAAACGGGAACAAATAAGGTGGTGTTTCCCCTGAACGAGAGCTTACTCTTTGGCAAGCAAAAAAATATGGCGCCTCTGTAAGCATTAATGCTGTCTTTATAAATTGCTGCGACCTCTCTTTATTTATTTATCTATTTATTACTACGTCAAATACCCCATTGAAGTGGTATTGCATGAAGGAATGCTTGCATCGCACATTGCCCAATTTCTAATAATTTCCTCTCATACTCAGCATAGCATTAGGTATAAATAAGACAATGAAAGATAATGAAGAGCTTACCGTTGCTGGATGATATCAGTCATATTAGATATTATATCACGCAATAAATGTTGAAGGCGAACTCGTTTCCACTACTGCTTTAAATATTAGAAAAATAATCTGGTTTTGTATAATTTATGTGTTCGTAAAAGTCTTTTGTGACTTCTTACTTTTCTCAATTGTTCTGAATAAATCGCGAGTCCGAATTACCTACTGTGATGCCGAAACAGAAGGTGTCAAGAAAGCTTCAGCAAAACACATGTTCTTGACCGCGAGGCAAGAGCATGCTGCCGTTTGTTGCAGATAGACGAAGATAACAAAGTTGTTAGGAAACTGACAGAAACCAAAGTGTTTGTTTGCAACAAAAAAGGTTCGCCCAACCATTGTTTTCTGCGATAAACATTTTAAGTGAAAGCGGATAAACTCCTCCTCAGCACAGCGCGCAAATCTTTCACCCATGTACATTTCTGCTCCACGTAGAACTCTTGTATGGGCTAGTTGGTACATCACATTTACAACAGAAGAGGGCGCAACAGACGAAGACAAAGGAGGCACGGAAAATGACAGGACCGGCGCCACTAGCAACTGAATTTTACTATCATAAAATCTGTCTTTTTTGTAGGCCAACCGAGCCGTATCACACTTACAAGCATATAACGCAGGCTCATGGAGCCAAAGCGAACAGTACACCACACACGATTGTCTTGGTGGCTAGAGCAGCACTGTTTTCTTATCACCGCGCTCAAATTTGCTTTCGTCCTTATATCGGTATAGCGGATGGGTTGGCTATCTTGGCATCTGCTGTTTTGTCATCTACCCGCAGCCGCGGTGTGCGTAGCGGTTTAGCAATGGACGTTGAAAAGGCATATGGCAGGATCAATCATGCTGCCATCCTGAACACCACTTACCTGCTACATCTCCCTATGAGAGTGCGCAGGTTTGTCGAATAATTTTTGGAAGGCAGAAAATTTGCAACACGCCTCAGCGATGAAACGACAGGATCATTTGTTTCGCTCTGCGGCGTGCCCACGGATCAGTATTGTCATCGACGTTATTCAATATTGCTTTTATCCTGCTGGCATGGCGATTACATGACATTCGTGATATTGTGACGAAGAAGACGACGAACTGCGCAGTGGCGCGGGCAGGAGCGCTCGCGCTAGGCCGGCAGCCATTAAATCATCTCATTTCCATCGATCATCGTGTCTCTTTCTTCGGCTGGCCGCCACGTAACATTTGGTGTGAGGTGCTGGGGTCCCTTCATCGCCATCCTGGTCCCGGAGCTTCGGCGTCCTGCGCCTGCCGTGGTCGTCGGCCGTGTGTGCCTGGTCCGCACCGCCCGGCTGTGCCCAGCCCGCCAGACCTGAACCGACCTCGCCGCTTACCCCAGCCCCGTCCACCGCCCCGACCACAAGACACGACGAACTGACCACGTTGCCGCGACCGGAATGACCCGACCGACCCGAGACGCTGCCCACACGTGAGGACACCGCCCCCCCCTGCCTCTGCCGTTCGGTGCGTCCAAGGGCCTCGGCCGTCGGCTCCTGGCAACCTGCGGCCCGGATGCTTCGTGGACCGGGACTCATTCGCCGATCGTCTCATTCACCGTGGCGGCAAGCCCTTCACCTCCTTCTTCTGTATCCAACCATTTTACAAGCCCATCGTCATCTGCAGCATTTCATCTTCAGTGCCGATCTTCTCGTTCGCGATCGGGACGATCGCTCGGTGGCCCCGAGTAGTGTGACGAAGAAGACGACGAACTGCGCAGTGGCGCGGGCAGGAGCGCTCGCGCTAGGCCGGCAGCCATTAAATCATCTCATTTCCATCGATCATCGTGTCTCTTTCTTCGGCTGGCCGCCACGTAACAATATAAAATACCTGCAGTTCGCTCATGACATCACGGCATGGCGTACTTACCAAGATCTGCTTACTCAGAAGGCTGCCCTTCAGTCAGCCTTAGATGCTAACTCTAATTACGCCTCATACATAGGCCTTCAACTTTCCGTGCAGAAAACTACATACACTTCGGTCGCCAAACGCTGCGGACGCCATGAACTTGTTGCATGTCCGATCCGTCTTTGCCTATCTGGCACCCCCTTACAAAAATTTCTTTAGACAGTCTATAGGCCATCAATAGACTTCTGTCGATAAGGTCAATGAACTTTCTATAGACAATCCCTAGAGAAAAGTATAAGGGCAATATGAATCCTACAGACAGTCTATAGACAATCTATAGATTAAAGGCCATTCAGTTTTATAAGACTTTCTTTTATAGACAGTCTATAGACTATGAATAGACAACACTAAATGTCTATAGGAAGGCAATGGAGTCTATAAGAAGTCTATAGAATCGATATTGACCACTACAAGAAAGTCCGAGTGTAAAAATCCTGGGCTCAACGATTCACCAATCAGGATCAGCGACTTCTTGGATTTCTCACGCAAAAAGGTAAGCTATTCAGAATGTGGGTTTGATTAGAAGAATTGCTTCTAAAACGGGTGGCGCACCCTCATTCGTTGCACGGCAATTGGTGAGGGCAGTTCTGCAGCCACGTATTGTTTATCACGCCCAGTTTCAACAGCTTAAAAAGCCCAATGGGATCGCCTTGAAGCCGTGAACCGAGAGGCTACGAGGACCATTACGTGCCTTCCACTCATCACACCGGTCATAGCTTTACAAGAGAATATGGAGCTCAACAATATTGATGAGCTGGTGCAGCAGCGCCGCCATGCTCGCAGGCTTAAGGCCAGTCTATCGCGCTCCACGCACGCACTGAGGACTTATGCAGCGTCACACTCCATTCTTCAGCCGCAAACGCCAGTTCTTC
The DNA here is from genome assembly GCA_030143305.2 of Amblyomma americanum. Lineage (NCBI taxonomy): Eukaryota > Metazoa > Arthropoda > Arachnida > Ixodida > Ixodidae > Amblyomma > Amblyomma americanum. Next base: position 51,764 of record JARKHS020001654.1, read on the forward strand.
CCCCATGACGTTTGTACAGCTCAGCGACAGCATGCCACAGATAATCGCGGACCAACATCTGCTAATTCGGCATTGTTGCTTTGCCAGAAATTTGAAGATGCTTGCCTGCCTGGAGGATCTATTGTTGTCTGCGTAGACGCAAGCATTCAAGCTTGTGAAGCAATAGCAGCAGTCTACTACGCGTGTAGACCTTCCCTAAATCAAGCCTCTAGGTTTCAACTTACGGAACCCCCTTCGTCCCTTTGTGCTGAGCTCGTTGCAGTTCAAGAGGCACTTTGCTCCGTTGCCGCCACAACTATGCTCCCTGCGGCCCGCGTTGTCATCCGCACTGACGCCCTTCAAGCAGTGCGGTTGCTACGACGTGTTAGCCGCTGCCAAGTAATATGTCAGGAAGTGCACCGGCTCGCGGCCCACATCCCGCAGCTAGTGCGTAATGAGTGGGTCCCACGAGATCTGCTGGCCTCCCAAAGCCAGACAGATTTAGCTACCCGCGTCGTGAATGCTGGCTCATCATTGCCTCGGCTCCTTCATTTGGGCAACTGTACCCTCATTCTCATTAAGAAAGGAACACCTCAGGCGCCGCACACGTGTTCTCATCCCTCCGTGTGAAGTAACCCTCCCCCGCGGTCTTACCCGTGCAGAGGAGGTTGCACTTAGGGAGATCCGGGTTGGGGTTGCCCTCAAACCTGCCGTCACTCGGATGTGGCCTTTCTTTCCTCGGCCTGGGTGTACGATATGTAAACGCGAGAACATTGAACCCGACATTCACCACTTACTGCGGAACTGCCCTGTTCTCAAGCCAACAAGGATCCGGCACCTGAAGGTATCGGTTCTTTTTCCGAGCAACCTTGCTTCTTATATTGCCTGGCCGCAGGGACCATACCATCGCTCACTACAGGACTCCATAAAATCAGCTAACTTTCTTCCTTTACTTAAATCTTTACTACATCCTTCATCAAATATTTGCCCGTTGATGCCATGAGGCAATAAAGCTCGTTAAAAAAATATATCATGCAAGAAGCACAAGAACAAACAATCGTAACCACTTTTTGTCACGGTCATGCGGGACGAAAAAACACAGAAAACAATGACAAGAAAAATAACAAAAAACCAACCGCGCTACATCGCCATCAAGAGAAAAACAAACCACAACAACCGCATTAGGAGTTTTGTGGGTTGGCCTACAAAATGCGATTTTCATGCGAATAAAATTTAGTTGCTAGCGGCGCCGGTCTTGCCGTTTTGTGTGCCTGCTTCGTCATCGCCTGTGGCGCCGTCTTCTGTTGTAAATCCGCTCCATTGTGGCTCTCCCTTGGATTCAGCAGTCTGGCGTGCCGCTGCGACTGTTATGCCAACACTTTGCACTTGAGGTAGCTCTGGAAATAGTTTCTTTTCCTGCACATTTCTGTTACCTTCTTTTTGCCTCTCACTGTTTACTCCTTTACAAATCTCCATATTTCCCTCCCACGTCTGCCTTATGTTGCGGTGCCAGTTCTGAGATTGGCAGTCACGGTGCAACAAAACGTTCTCCCTTTTGTTTTTTACATGAGCGCGCCTGGCACTATGACCGGAGTTCCCTTCAGAATCCTCCTTTTCATACTGGGAAAGAAGTGGCACTTCAGAGGAAATAGAAATTCCACAGTCCGAAATAGCCCCGCACCAAGCAGCCGGTTCTATAAATAAAAAAAAAGATCAGGTAGCCATGGGTGTCGACGATTGGTCCAAACCTCCGCCATAAATGGTTGTAAAAGCCGCGCGAATGTTTTTTCACGCTGGCTGCGGCTACCTTTTTTTTCTTGCGTTCGCAGTTCACGCTTTTTCAAAGGGGCGATATATTAAATTTTCAGCTGTTCAGGATTTTCGTGTCTAAGGGCGTGAAAATGCCTGATCAGAATCGAAACATTGCTTAAAATGTTTAAAGGTAGACACTCTTTAAAGCAAAAAGTACACCACGACGTATTAGCGGTGGCCGCCTGTAACGCACCCTGCTACACTTGCGTCGCTGTGTAACTGCGTGTGCATGAGCGACTCAGGCAGTCACTGCTCCGATTCAAGTGGATTCATAACATATTAGCTCTGCGTCTGAAGCACGCATGTGGAGCAGGCATTTTCAAGCATGCTAGCGAATGTCGACTTCAGCTTTCACTTAAGCTTTAGAGCTTACAGGCAGTTTCTTTGCAGATTTATTTGCATACTTGTATCTAATTACACGTCTCACAAGCGAAACTTTAGTGTATGGTTAATTTCTTTGTAGCGTTTAGGACGTGGGAAGTGGGATATGCTTATGGGTTGCGCTACAAACCACATTCGAGATGAATTACCATCGGAGGAAACTTGAATAAATTAAAGAAAACGGGTTTAGAAGACTCCAGAACTCTTTTTCTTTCGCAACGCTAGGTACAATGCGATTAAACACGTCTCCTATTTATTTGGTCCGGTTCTACACATTAACGACGCTCAGCATACGATACACAATGCCCACTGTGCGTATTTCAACGTACACTCCCTCCGTTTTATGGGTAACCAGTTATGTACAGGCTGTTTACAGCTGATGCAACAGGTCGGGTTGGCTGGAGCGTCAGCTCTCCCGCATCACATTCTGGCAACTATGATTTTTTTGACTGCCTATGGTTTAATCCAGGAACTATTAATGAAATCTGCAATCAAATGCAAGCAACTCAATATCGCGTAGCAGCGCCTTCCTCGACCCCACTCTGTCCTAGAGATGGCGGAATCTCTGAACGTGAAAAACATTTAAAGAACAGTCCCTGCTCCCACTAAGCACCATAAATAGAGGCTTTTCGCATACCGGAAACGTATATCGGTTTACCGGAAACCAGCTGCACACGCTCAGTTGCCCCGCCTAGCCCCGCCGATGCCACCGCGCGTGTTCAGGAGGTGTGCGGTAAACCGGTGTACGTCTACGATATTATGTCTCTGGTATGCTATAATCCTGTAATATCGACTCACTTCCGACCGCTCCTGCTCAAACTGCTCCTCCACGTATGTAAGCCTGCAGCATTACCGTCTGCACTGGCCGGTGCCAGTAGAAGCATTACTCCTTTCTGATCCCTCTCACGCATTTTTAAGTGCCACGCTAATGTACACGCAACCGGGTCGTCGTTAGCCTTGGTGTTTCTGTGCCATGGACATTTTAAAAACTTATGTGATTTACAAACTGACACCTATCTACGCCGCGTAGAGTCTGTCACGGAAGAAATCTGAAGAAGGAAAATCTTGCTCTGAAGGCGTCAAGCTGTGCGCAACGTCTGAGCGCCACTGCTTCATCGGATCTCAGCATCTTTCCAAAAGCAGTGGCATACTTTATTTCTTCCCGCCGCAGTACTGCTGCAATCGTGAGGCGAATAGCAGCTTGGCATGCTGCTTGACTGATTCTAAAGCTGCAGGAATAAGAGAGAACTCGAAATACCCAATGGACAAGGGATGAATCTGTGGCGACTTCCTCCGATGCTGCTGTGAACCTCGAGCCTTTTATTTTTTTCCTGGCGGGAAGGGGGTGGGGGGGAGGGGGTGGGGGGGAGGAAGGAGGGGGTACAATAATCTACATATTGTCATCTTAGTATTCAATAGAACAATAAACAAATTGAAAGGGCTTTATCATTGCCTATTTTCCCAGACACGCCGTGGCTCTCATTGTTTCATCTACGAGCTGGCGGTCCTGTGTAGTGTACAAGCAATGCCCGTGTGTTTGCCCAGGGCACTCGGCTTCCCTTCCGGTTGCATACGGAGTGATATCCTAAGCTAACAGTATTTCTCTCCCCCTTTCAAGTCCATAACGTACAGTTTGTGTAAGATTCAGGGGAAACACGAGAATATGAACAGCCAGGCTGGGTTCGCGGCTGTCAGGTATTTCGGACATGCCAGTAGTGCCAACAGTTACTGCATTCGAATTGTAAGCACTAGCAGGCCTGCAGTCTTTCTGAAAATCCCTTGCAACGCGTACCAGACTGAAAGCATAGCAAAGCTGTGGTATAGGTCGCCTTTGATTACTTACATTAGAAATAAACGCGAAATGCAGTACACAGATAGGTGAAATGTGCACTAGAGGTAAGTAATACCGTAAACCTAAAGTTCACGTTGAAGAACTCGCATTTTGTCTTGTAGCAGCGTCTCTTGCATGAAGCCAGAGAATCAATAAAGTTAGTAACTGAGGCGGAGAAATTTCCGACAGGCCACTGTATGTCCAATTTTGCCTCTGTATTCGCATCACTTCAGCATGATTCTACCGTTTAAAATAGCATCACTGAGTGGCTTAGTTTAGTGTTTGAGGGAATCATGTCTGGCGAGCCGGAAACATAAGAGCAAATAAATGCCGACATGCCAAATTATAAAAGGCGAAAAAAGTTGACGATTTTCCACTGTCATTAGCAACCAGGGATCCGGACGGCCCCTATTATGCCACATTTTTTTCCTTTTTGCTAATTCTACGAGTGTTCTGCTACCAGTCCGCCGGTAAGGCTGCAGCACACGCGACGGCATGCAGTCAATCTGATTTGTTTCGCGATTCAGTCCTTTCTCGGAGCTCTGCTTGCGTTTAAATCATGTTCAAGGGCTCGGTGCTGTATCAACCACAGTTTTCTGCGACAGTGTCATCCATGGATCAGCACAGCCTTCGGTTAACATCGACCGCTCCTTTACCCACACCGGGGACGTCGTCACCTGTGGCACATCCATCGCATATAATAGGGCATTCCAATCGGCGATACGGAGCAAGTTTTCCTCCTTCCCGAATCCGAAGAGGGTGTTTCAATGGCCGCTTCCGGCTCTTGGGGCTCTTGTTCTTCGGCGCTTGGGGAAGGCTGGCTTTAGCGTCGCGCGTGAAGTAAAACAACGAAGCTGCGGTTATACTGCCGCGAACTACGCGGTATACCTTTTACCGAATCTGGCCAACAGCAGACCGTGAACTTATCTCCAGTTGGTGCGATGGCTGCCCTCTTGCTACCACGCTTTGTCAGCGCCACACGCCCGCTCGCCGATGACTCGAGAGAGCGATAAGGCAGGGTAAAATGTGATCGGCCTTAGGCCGTCTCGCCGTACCGTCAGTCTACAGCCGCTGGCGCCCGCCGGCTCTGCCGCCACCGAGTTGGTTTAGTTGGAGCACGAGTTCGCACAATAAGGATTTTTCTTGGCGAGGTGCCTGTGCCTCACTTCCACACGCGACATCTGGAGTAGGTGCGGTGTGCGTGGCGTCTATGCACCGAACCCCGCCGAAGAACAGAAGCGCAAGCTTCCCGCGATCTACGGGCGTCGAGCCTGAAACCTCACGCGGAGAAAGCCGCCGCCAGCCGGCAAGGTTGCCCAACCGAGTTTTGGTCATTTCCGCTAGGTGCGTGAATACACAGGCGTCGAAGTTATAACTGTCACTAGATACGTCAGCGCCGCGAACTTTATAAAACGGGAATCGCGCAGACTGCTTTGAATCTGACATCGCTTTTTTTGCAGCACCCCCGGGAGCAACCGTCTTTCAACGGAGCCCCGCATGAGAACTCAGAAGATTGGTTAGAGGAATTCGAAAGGGCAGCAGCCATGAACAAGCCGGACCAAGAAGAAAAACTACGCCACGTCTACTTCCTGTTGTAGGACTCGGCAAGTACGTGGTTCGCAAACCGTGAGTCTTCTCTCACCACTTGGATATCTTTAAAGCTGAGCTCCGAAAGACGTTTGGCAATGTCCTTCGCAAGGAAAAGGGAGTTCTGTTACTGCAGATGCGCGTGCAGCGCCTAAATGAGACTGCAGTAGTCTTCGTAGAAGAAATTACGGGTCTCCTTCGACGAGCGGACAAGGCGATGCCAGAAGGCAAGAAGCTGCGCATCTTAATGAGGGCAATCAAAGAATAAGTCTTCGCAGTACCTCAGCACAGTTCGCCTAAATCTGTTAACAAGTTTGCAGCTGAGGCAGCCAGCACTTTATGTGAGTGAGCTCGCCAGTACGAAAGACCCCAAGCTTTCACAGCAAGCCCCGTCGACGCCGCTGCGCTGGTCAATGAAAGCTTGCGCGTGGAAATACGGGCCGTGGTTCAGGAAAAACTAAGCAAACTCCTACCGTTCGCGCCCCAACCACAGCTAGCCTCGTTAAGTGACGCCATCAGAGATAAGGTGAAGAAGTTTTTCTGATACTTCACGTGACCTATAGGGACCATTGTCGTCAGTCACCGCTAGGCGGTTGAAAGAGAAACCGAAAGAGATGAGAAAAGAAATTAGGCTATACTTTATTTAGCGGCCGTAGGTGCAAACCGTGTTTTGGTCCATTTAAACTAAAATCTTATGCTTCATTACAAAGAAGCCAACATGTAACGAAAAATCAGATGTCTATACTCTTTTAGGAAGGGACTGCAAGGGAGGGGCGACTAAAATATTTTTTTCAGGTGAAAACAGCGGCGTTTTTGCAGTGTTGGGGCAAGGAGGAAAGGTTAATAAGGTTCAAAGATCAGAAAAGAGAAAACAAAATGAGAAAAAATGCGGAAGTTTGCTGCCCCTTTAAACTATGACAGTGAAAGCTGGCCGCCGTTCCTAACATTCGGCGCAACGCAATATGTGAAAAGACGCTTTCTTATTCTTTATAGCATTAGCTGATCCTTTGTGAAATTCATGCAGTCTAGCTTTGTTCAACAAGACAATCGAATGGCTTCTTGTCCTATGACGTCTTAGCTTCGCTTGAGGCGAAGCTATGACTTCTTAACCGAGCATTGCGGCAATACGTGCGACAGAAAGAGATGCACAGTATGCTGACGCACATTCGCAAGTGCGGGACCTATTAACTGACGCATGACTGGTGGGCGACGCGTGTCACCCTACTCTTTAGCATTTTTTCAAATATTTGTTGTGTCCAATGCGTTACGTAAGCTTCGTCAGAGCGCTCACTCGGAGGAAAGCGCGAGCACCCAGCAGGTGTGTATTGTGTGGGCTGCCAAGTGAGACGTATCCACAAAACCTGTCGGTTTCCAAATGACCGTTTACGTGCGGATCAGCACAGTGTATCTCATTATTAGCATCTATGTCATTTCGGGCTTTATTGCAGAGTTTCTCGCCGTCCGCCGAACTTTCGCGGCCGTTTTTTTTACGAGCTAGAGGAAGCCTGTTCAAACAACGAACTATAAAGGCCAACGTTGTCAGCGTTGTTTCAGAGATTCTCCCTGTCAGGAAAATCCCATTCCTCGCCGCAAAATTGCATGATGTTTCGCGAAACTTATAGAACATTCACTCTACTTCCATCACCGAATGTTTTTTTCTATCTATTCATTTTTACGTGACAGCGTTTAAAGCTCGTTCGGACGAAAAGCCGTCGGCATAGTCAGCGCCGCGTGTCGGAAATAATCGAGGGCTGCGTAAAAAAAAAAATCATCTCATGTCAGCTATTGGCCACAGAATGTTCTGAATGGTGTCATACGATTCAGCGTTTCGTTCAGCATAAACGTGCTAGTTAAGTTACAGCCGAGCTTGCGACAGGGATTCGAACCGGCGACCTATATTCGAGGGATGCGTAAAAAAAATGGGGTTCTAAAGATTGATGATTGTTTGGTGTGTGAAAGGCGATAACACGTTAATGAAATCATTGTAATTGAATAATTCGAGAAATGACAAAATGATAATATTGAAAACGGGGTTCAAAGGTGCCAAAACGCTCCGAACGAAAAGGCGAAGCTTAATGATGTAATTAAGAAAATTTAGTGTGTAATTGATCTTTGAATTTATTGAAACAATTGAAATAATAAAAAATGCGTTCAAAGGTGCAAAACTGCTCAGAATAAAAGGCCTAATAACCCACTGCACTACGGCTTCATGTCCTTAAGGCGCATCTTTAGTGCCATCTGCAATTTTTATTTTTGCTCCTTTCATTCGTTATCTCCTTTCTTTTCTTTTTCTCTTCATAACTTTTCGTTGCACCCAAGCCTCGACCACAAAGAATATTATTGAGTAAACAAAATGAACAGCAAAAGCGGCAGCGGTGGTAAATAGTGTGGCCTCAAGTGAGGCCACTGTTGAGCGCGAATTAATGCGGCAGTTAGACGAGGCAAGGATGGATGAATGGATGAATATTAGGAACGTCTGCTTTGAAGCGGGATGGTGGCAGGTGCCTTTATGCGGGGTATATCTTGTTATATTTATCTATAGGCAATGTGTTAAACATAACGGTAAAATCTAGAATTTTTTCCCCTAGATATACAATGTATAAACTTTACATTTCATCAATTTTTAATCCTTAATTTATATTCTTACGCCACTACCGTGCTTCTGAACCGCCATTCCTCAAATACATTTTTAGTAACCTCTACCGCCGATTTATTCACATTAAATTTGTTATCTCTAATCGCTATGACCTCAGGGAGAGTGACTGTGCCTATATCTCCATCTGGATGGGTACAGCGATATTGTAAATAAGTGTGTTCACTTTGTTTTACGGATTTACCACACACTGCATATGTGTGAACTTCTTGCATAAAATTTCTTTTTACCTCTTCGCGTTCTGAGAAGCTGTGATGTCGCTTCATAGAGTAGTGCACTGCCGTTTCAATCACCAAGCCCAAACCACAGCGGTGCCTTCCCTCGCTGTACCGGTAACTTCATTCAAGTGTTCTCCGCGTCTTTCGAGTCATGATAGCGCATGCAGCGCAAATATGTTGTCTTGGTTTTTCTTTCGCCCCGCATCACGTGTGAGAATAGGCAGTGTCATTGCGTGTATATATTATCATGTGTGCTCTCACATTAAATATGACTTCAGATCCGAAAGAGCACAGGCAGGACCTCATCACCTATAAGCGGCTAACTAACGCTAACAATCTGAGTCACAGGCGGCATCCAAACTGATTGCATTTTTTATTAAAGTAATATAGCCCTGCTAGCAAGGGTTGAATAAAACAGAAATTGAATTGCAGAGACCCTGCCCTCATACCCCTCCCCTCCACCCCCCCCCCCTCCACGATAACTACCAAAGCGCATTTTATCTTTTCGTTCATGCCTTGCACTTATCGAAAAGTGTACCGCAGCCCACAAACTCAGCGCGACTGGACGAGCCCGTGTCTCGGACTGAAATTTGCTCCGCGAGGCTTTGGTCGCTTGTTCCAAGACAATGCTGGGCTGACTGCGGGACAACCACTACTGTTAACCGGGGCACCGCGCTTTGAAGCAGACACCATTGTTTTCTATTTTGATTTTATTTTGCTGTTTTTATAGGTTTTTTTTTATGTTTTCTCTTCATTTTTAGTGGCAGAGGAACTCAATAGCATACGGTCGTGAAGCAACTCATATACTAGGTCCACCTTTGTTGTGGCAGCATGGTATTGTGACCTATACACCCTGCCGTGCTTCGTTGGATGCTACCTACTAACACTCGGCGGGCTTTGCCTTTCGTAGCGTTGGTGTGTTTTGACAGCAAGCGCTTTCGTGTTGCAAACATATCTCTACTGCAGATTACGTTATCATGCGCCCCCACTTGCCTCTGTGCGCTCTGTAGAGGTTTGAAGCCGTCGGTATTTTAAATGGCGATTACAACACTAATTTAAAGTAATTTACCGCTAGCCCAAATGGAGTTCGCACGCTTTGCCTGCCAGTTTCACACATGCGACCCCCTTAAGACTTGTCGAATTCTAAAACCTCTGCAGTGGCCTTTTACGGCTCACGGATATATTTGAAGGGCGTGCATGTAACGCTTATATATATTATTCTTTTCCTGAGCGACTGCGTCTATTTGTTGCCCAGCATAGTTATGTACTTACAAGAGGACAATGGTAATTGAATAGATACGGGAAAGGTATTTGTCCTGAAACGGGCGCAGTCATTACATGATGATGATCATCGTTCTTTTGAAAACGTTGAGGTGGCGATGGTAGCGGTGGTGGTGAAATACTTTTATTGTCTCGAATTGGGCACGTACAGGGAGGTATGATTGGACGGACTCTTAAGGGGCCGGCCCTCACAAACACTAGGTGATGTCCCTAGTACAGGACCCCAGTGGCGTCGGCCGCTGCCCGGGCGCGCTCAACGAGGGCTTTTTGGGCCTTTAGTTAAGAGCAGCCGTGCAGGGTCGCCTCCCAGTCCTCCCGGGTGGGTTTGAGGTGACGGGGTATAGCAGGGTTTGAGGGGCAGGCCCACACCATGTGGTAGATGTCCGAAGACTTCTCCGCACAGTGCTGACCGCTGCCCGAGAAAGAAGGGTCAAACTGTTTTGAGAGCCGCGGGGCCCAGCAAAGTATTAGTATTCAGGTGGAGCAGAAGCCGCTCCTCCGCCTTTGATAGACCTTTACACTGGCGGGGATAAAGGCTGTGGCCAGATTGGTAGAGTAAAACAATGTCCTTGAAGGAGTAAGCTGGAGCGAATTCCAGTTCCTGATCGTCGGGGTCGGAAGAGAATGCCCGGTAAGAGAGCGGGCGGGCGTCGTCGTCAGCTGCCTCATTTCCCTCAAGACCCTCGTGAGCAGCAGCCCAACGATATTTCGGTGAGCGGGGTCCCCGGTTTAGACGCTCTTGTGGCGAAGGCTCTAGACGTTCTCGTCAATCACGTTTGCATACCACACCGACTGCACACCGGAAGCCGCAGACGTCGTTGAGATAGATTTCGCCGCGCACGATGAGTGAAAGCACGCGGACTGCGATCGGCCGCACCCAGTATCCGCCCGTTTAGAGTAAGGTTGGCTTTGTTGCAGCTTGTAGGGACACTTATGTTCCGCCTTAAGAGTATGCGTTAATGGGTTTATGCCCAGATTTCTGGAATTTTTTCATTCTATTCTTGAAATTCATACACCACTGGGAGTCCTCATACTACCAAAGGCGAGGCGGTGCGCCGCCATCACTGGCCAGCGCTGGCAATTGGTGCCAGCGGTGAAAGTTGTGAGACCCGTGTTACTATTCCGGAGCAACTTCTCGCGACCAGTCAATATTTGACAGCCACCCTCCACAGTGGGCAGTTTGCTCACAATGCGGCGTCATAATTGTCGCTTGACCTAAATGGCCCACCTGACACCAAAGGAGTAAGTAATCAAGGTCAAGCAGGCATAAGACAGAGATCGGCGATATCGGTGAGTGGAGGCCATAGTGCTAGCGCACTAAAGTAAGAATAGAAAACAACAGTGTGAGTGCGGAATCGAAGAAGTTTATTTTGGTTGGAATTGGAGAGCAGTATCTGCGTGTGTACATGAGCCGGTGGACGCGTCATTCGCAGTTAATCTTGGAAAAGGTGATGAACGTCACTGGCCCCTTCAAGCAAACAAAAGCCCACTATTATTTTTGGCAATATTTTCAGTGAATATGTTTAACTATAAAAAGATTTGTTCGTAAATAATTTAGAAAAATATGCGGTAGCAGTACGAAAGGCTAAACAAACGATTCATAAATGGCAAAAAAAATTCTCAATTAAGCTATTTTGTATATCCAGAGCTGCTTCAGCGGAAAGGAAAACAAAACCTTCAAAAGCGAAGCACATCTTTCCAGTAACTGCACTTATAACAACTCAAATTGAAGTTTCATGATACGTAGGTAGAAATTCTATCAGAAAAATCGGTTGCGTGAACAATTAAGGCAGCTCATATCTCATTTTAGCAATTTATTGAAAAACCTGTGAAAATTGAAACACTCGGCATGCTGAGAAAAGCCCCTCTGTTGCAGTGCGTTAAACTTAATGCTGTTCCCCACGAATACTTTCTTGTGACGGTGTGGGTTCCCTTTGGTCCATTTCGAGGTTAAGATACCAATGAAATATGTATGAAGCTATAATTTATTGAAATGAACATGTAATGCCTCGACGCCCTAACTATTGTCATATCTATTGTTAAGCATTTTCCTCTTGGACCTGATAGTTCAGTGCTAGCCGCCGCGGTGGCTCAGTGGTTATGGCGCTCGGCTGCTGACCCGAATGACGCGGGTTAGATCCCGGCCGCGGTGGTTGAATTTCGATGGAGGCGAAATTCTAGAAGTCCGTGTACTGTGTGATGTCAGAACACATTAAAGAACCCCAGGTGGTCGAAAATTCCTGAGGCCTTCACTACGGCGTTCCTCAGAGCCGAAATTGCTTTGGGATGTTAAACCCTCATAAATGATAAACCATAGTTCAGTGCTTTGAAGAAAGTCGCCACATTCGAGATGATGCGCTCATATTTGTCATTTATTTAGGACAACACCGTTCAGACCGTGCATGAACTGCTTATTTTCCAGACTAAAAGTCTAAAGAACTGGGGGCAGTGTTTTCACTGCGATGAAGTCGACATGTCAGCTGATCTTTGGTGGCATGACGTCCTCAATGACAGCAGTGTACTTCAGTAGTGGGTGGCGACGGCGGATGGTCGCAAAATGGAGTGCAGTTACGTTAGGAACGAACACAACTGTGCAAAAGTGCAATAACCTCCCAAGGCCTAAAAATGTATGCAGCAGCCACAGATCCAAATCGAAGGTTTAGCGCCTGGATTAAAATTGATCCACGCAGCACGGCAGGTTTAATAGAGAACAATGGCAGAGGCGTTTGCCCTGCAGGGGCTTAGTTAGGCATATGACGAAAATCATGAAATAGGCAAAATATGTGTGATTTTTCATGCTAGGTACTACGTGTTCGAACCATTCCTTAATCACAAAAAAGATGCCCACACATCTGAGAACTACACAGGACACGGGCTGGTCCTGTGTGCTTTACAGTACTCTGTTGCGCGCAGATCTATTATGGCCGCTATGATAACCATTTGGGACATGCATTACCAATAGGCCTTCCATTCAGCCTTGCTGGGTTTTTAAGCCAGAGAGACATTACTGACAAAAAAAAAAACCAACTTCGTACGTGTTATGATTGCCTCAAAATAACGACTGAAATTGACTACTCCGTTGATAAAATGCGTAATACGACCTCCTAAAAGCCTTAAAATTTTCTTTTGATGCCAGGAGCGTGAATTACCATGTGATCAATGCTTGTGACGTCGCAAACGCAGTGTTGCTCGTAGAAATCGCCTAAACTGAGGCCACGGGAAAATGGAGATAATAAAATCAATTTTCACTCAAATTAATTGCCGCATTGCTGCGAAACTTGGTGGAAATTACCAGGATTGGAAGCAGAACGTTCAGTGGTAGTTTCACCTGAGTGCGAGAATATCGAAAAAAATCGAAAATTGAGAATTGTTTTTTTTTAAGGGAAAGGAAATGGCGCAGTATCTGTCTCACATATCAGCGGAGAGGAAGACGACGCTGCTCGATCTGTTCTCACCTCAGCTCAGTAATTTTGCCTTGTTTTCTAGTTATTAACTAGGTTATTTCCATCCTTGGAAGACGGCCGCGTCTTTAAGGCGGTACTGTCCCTACGGGAAGGGTACGGCAGCTCCGGCGCCGGTATCCTTAAAGGGACAGCGCCATCCGAAGGAACCCAGTGGGGCGGAGGCGGCCATGGCATCACATGGCGGGGATCTGCCAGTCATCAGGGACGTCCAGCAGTGCAGTGCGTCGTCATCGTTCAGTGGGGACACCTCAACTATCGTCGCCTCTGACGAGGAAGTGGCTGACATGGCGGAAATGGACAACGATGGCTTCAAAGTGGTGAGTCATCGGAAGCACCGGACAGTCGGCATCCCAGTGATAGTTCAGCCAAAAGAGAAAGGTGTTGACTTCAGAGAGTGGAACCCTATCAGGCTGTTCGATGATATTAAAGTACTACTGGGATCTGCTCCGATTCGCAGGGGCTCTTCATCTAGATATCTCACCGGAAGAGCAAGAACACATTCTTCTGCGGTGCTCTCAGATCGGTGGCATACGAGTTCAAGCCCGGTTGCCACACTCCTACATGACTAACACATGTGTTATAAGGGGAGTACCAGTGTGGTATTCGGAAAGTGCCCTTTTGACTACTTGAAACCGCAAGGAGTTCAGCACGTGCGACGGTTAATGCGCCGGGTGGAGCCTGGAGAACAACAATGGGCAGCGATGCCTACAAACTCTATTGTGCTAACGTTTGCTCCCAACACCGAGCGCCCTGGAATAATTGACCTTGGTTTCACCAAACATGCAGTCCACGAGTTCGTTGAAACTCCTCCCCGGTGCTTCAGGTGCCAACACTTTGGACATGTAGCGAGAGTTTGCAACAAAGATCAACGTTGCAAGCGGTGTGGTGGTGGCCATGATTACAAAGAGTGCAAGGCAGATTTACTTGCGCTAATTGAGGAGGTGACCATCCAGCGAGTTTCAGTGGCTGCACATTCCGTGTGAGCGCCTTACACCGTCGCAAGTCCTTCATTAGTGGCCCCAAACCACAACCTACTGAGAAGCCGATACATGGAAGTGAAGAGTTCCCTGCGCTCGAGTCGGAAGCTCGGAACGTGGTAGCAAGCGACGTCGCGGCACGACCTGATCCGAGCAAGTCGGCAACGGCCTCCGAGGGTGAGCTGGCTGTTCGATCTGCTTCTGCAAAAAGTGTCCATGTTCCTCAGCGACCAGATCACAGCAAGACTCGACAACATGGAGGACATCCCCTTGCCTTAAAAGAGATGCAGACACCAGCTACCGTGGCCAAGAGTGGGTCCCAGTCCCCGTCTTTTGTCGAAGTGGTGCGCCAGTGCGTGCAGCAAAATAAGGAGCTCAAAAGCCGGAATCTCTCCGACCTTCTACGCGTTTTGTTTGATGTCCTGCGTTCATATAGCCAAGCGTTGCAGCCTGGCACTTTGAAGAACTTTATACAGCTGGTGCTTTCCTTTGAGACCTTTATCACCGCCTTCGCAGAGAACTTCAACTCCTAGATGGCTAGTTTTCTTCAACCTGTTGCAACTAAAAACCCTAGAAAAGTGCCGTTTATCATGCACTGGAACTGCGCTGGGATTATAAGTCGATTAGCAGAACTAAAATTGTTCTTGAAAGAGACCTGTGTTCCAGTACTGGCCCTCTCGGAGGCTGGCTTGCCAAGCGGGAGGTCTTTGCCGGGATACGTCGCCGACAAGAATTGCAGCATAAAGTCTTTTCCCGCAGGAAGTGCCGCCCTTTACATACGAAGGGAGATTCCTCATGTGGCTTTGAACGTCACCGATCTTTGCACCGACAGTATTGAGGTAGTGGCTGTGAGGATTCGGCTCGCCTTCCGAACTCTGTCCATTGCATCAGTTTACGTGTCCCCGCGGAAGAAGGTCGATATGGCTTTGTTGCTCCAGCAACATTGTGAGCGCTGCCCAGCACCCAGAATCATCTGCGCTGACTTCAACGCCCACCACCCTGCCTGGGGTGACAAGAACACAGATCGTCGCGGACGCCAACTTGTAGAAGTCATCGACAGTTTGGACCTGTGCGTGGCCAATGACGGAAGTCCCACTTTCTTTCGGCCACCAACCTCACCAACATCTATAGACCTAACCTTACATTCACCTGGCGTCCGTGTGCAGTGGTCAACTAGAGCTGACCGAATGGGAAGTGATCACTACCCGATATTTGTGTTTACTGCCGACTTCCATCTGCGTGGTCCTAAAATTTGCCATGTTAATTGGGACAAATACAGGGAGCACTTAGCCTGTGTTTCCGGTGATGTGACAGACAAAATGATGTATGCTAAGATGGCTGCTACCACGGCGCTCAAGCTACCTGATCATTTTCCGACTCCGGATTTAAAACTCAGGAACCTCTGCGCAGCGCGCAGAAGGGCGGAGCGACAACTGTTGCGGAAGAAGGACGACAGAGCCTTGAAGACAACTTTCAACAGGCTCAACTCTGCCATTAGACGTCATGCGAACAAGCTCTGTAGGTCCCAGTGGGCATCTTTTTGCGCTAGTTTGACTGTTTTCTCACCGATAACGAGAATTTGGCGTGTCGTTGGCAGTCTTGCTGGTGGCCCTCGTCCGAGTAAACCTTTCGAGGCGCTTGCATTGCGCACGCAGAAACATCTCGTGTGCTTGGAAGAGGAATTTGCGGATGCATTTGTAAATTCCAGACCGGGCATTCATCCCTGCGCTCTGCCTGCTACGTCTCCGTCTGTTATGGACGCCCCGTTCACGCTTCGAGAACTACAGACAGCGTTCCGCAGCCCGCGGCGTCGCTGTGCACCAGGTCCTGATGGCATTACCAATCAAATGTTACAGAACCTGCCTCTGGAACACCGGAAGATGCTCCTAACCTATCTCAATCGAGTGTGGGAGTCTGGTGACGTTCCCCCTTCATGGAAGGTGGCTTGTGTAGTCGCACTGCTGAAGGCCAGCAAAGAGATCACAGACGCGGCCTCGTATCGTCCTGTATCGCTGACGTCGTGTGTGGCTAAGCTCATGGAGAAGATGGCAAGTAAGCGTTTGTCTTGGTGGCCTGAGGATAGAAGGGCACTACCAACATGCATGACTGAATTCCGCACAGGTTTAAGCGCGCAAGATAGCGTCCTGGACTTGATAAGCCACATTGAACATCAGAGTGCTTTTGGACTTTCAACATTAGCTATTTTCCTAGACGTGTCAAAGGCTTATGATAGCGTCCTCCAGAGCTCAATACTGAATAGTCTGCAGGTCATAGGCGTACAGGGCTATCTTCTGCGATTCATTCACTCATTTCTCCGTGATCGTAAATTTCGAGTGTGGTTAGGCAGTACAATGAGCTCCGAAAGGGCGGTATCACGAGGGGTACCTCAGGGTAGTGTCCTGTCCCCAACGCTCTTTAATGTTGTCATGGCTGGTCTTCCCGCAAAAGTGCAGAAACATTGTAGGCTAGTCCATATCTCGATATATGCAGACGACATTTGTATTTGGTTAACCGGATATCAACACAAACGCTTAGCTCTATTAGCGCGACAGGCCGTGCTTTCAGTTAAACGTTACCTTCAAGGTGTTGGGTTGACTCTCTCGGTGGAAAAATCTGGCTTCGTCCTGTTTCCAGGTAGGGGACGACGGTATGCGCGGCTGAGCATAGACCTTGATCAGTCTTGCCTTCGTCAGGTTAACCACATACGTTTTTTGGGCGTCACTATTGACTCACGTCTACAGTGGCGACGAGCTGTGGACTCGATTGTGGCTTCACTATCTTCGCGTCTCAATGTGCTTCGTAGAGTTTCTAGTGAGCAATGGGGAAACCATCCTGCCTCAATGATCAGGCTTCACGATGCCCTGGTGACAAGTCGCATAATGTACCAGCTCCCTTTAATTTCCCCCTCGGTATCGCAGCTGGAACGCCTTGAGGTTTTGCACAGAATGGGACTAAAGAGGGCTCTCGGCGTTCCACAGGCTGCTTCAAACAATGCAGTACTGTATGAGTCTCAATCGAAACCTCTTCGGCTAGCCGCTTCACAAAGACTTTTGCTGCAAATTGTCCGCCTCAGAGAGACTGTTGCCGGGAGAGCGCTTCTACAGCGCCTTTGAAAGAGATCTGAGTCCCGGGCGTACTTGGATTTAAATACTCTTCGTTCTCTGGGTCTCGACCTTCGAGATCGACCTAAGACGTTGAAGCCACCTTGGTCCTTTCCGAGCCTCGATTGTTCCTTGACAATTCCCCACGTTCGCGCTAAGCGGAATTCTCCTTTAGCGGCAATGCGTTCGCTCGTACTGGAACATCTTGAGACCGAATATGCCAGTCATCTTCAAATTTTTACAGACGGCTCTGTGGACAAGGTCAGAGGATCTAGTGCAGCTTCTTTTCATATTCCGTCTTTGAAGTATGATTGGTCTGTTCGTTTTACTAAAGTCGTGTCCTCCACAATGGCCGAAAGCGTTGCCATTGAGGCAGCTCTAAAGAAGCTACGGTGTTGTACGCCTCAACCTACTGTCATAATTACGGATTCAAAATCTGCCCTTCAAAGGTTAGAGTACGGGTTCCCCACTGATGCCTTGAGTCTTAGATCTCTACGTTTGGTGCAGAATCTACATAGCAAAGGCTTCTCTATACGTTTTCAATGGGTGCCCTCGCACATAGGTGTCTTAGGCAACGAGACAGCAGACAACCTCGCCCATACAGCTCTCTCCGGGATTCCAGTACATGGAGTCCCTCATAAAGTCAAGCAAATGTTCATAGATGTGGTGTTGTGCCACTTCAGTTCTTTCTGGAGCTCTCCTCATCAACCATGTGTGACCAAGGGTCTCAAAAGGTACCAAGCCACTTTGCTGCACCGCGTTCGCACGGATTCTGCTCGTACGCCGGCGTGGATGTATAAGACTGGCCTAGCGTTGTCACCATTGTGTTCAACGTGTGGTGTGTGTGGTGACATAGAACATTACCTCTGGTGCTGTACTTTGTACAACGCGGAACGGGCTGTGTTATTCGGATCCCTCAAGAAGGCAGGAGTTCCTCACAGTTCTCTTCAGGACATTGTTTTCCCGCGCGGGAGCCAGTCGAGTAGAAGGGATGCTTCTCGCCTTCTTCTACTTTACCTGCAGGACACGAATTTGGCCTCCACATGGTGACCTCAGGAGTGTCTATTTGGGTTTTTGCGGACAGTGTTTCTGTGATTTATATTTAAGTGTCGCTATGGTGGAGCAATTGCCGGCAGCAACTGTAAGGCTAATCCCACCGGTAGTTTACAACCACTCAACTCAACTCACATATCAGCGGACACCTGAACCGCGCCGTAAGGGAAGGGATAAAGGAGAGAGTGAAGAAGAAAGTAAGAAAGTGGTGCCGTAGGGGAGGGCTCCGGAATAATTTCGACCACCTGGGGATCTTTGACGTGCACTGGCATCGCGCAGCACACGGGCGCCTTAGCGTTTCGCCCCATCGAAACGTCGCCGCCGTGGTCGGGTTCGAACCCGGGAACTCCGGACCAGTAGCCGAGCGCCCTAACAACTGAGCCAACGCGGCGGATCCTCGAATAATCTCCCGAGTCTCAATTTAAGGTGAAATGTAAGTGCACTGCGCTTAACGACAATCAACGTAAACAAACCAATGAACAATAGTTATGCTAAAGCCTTGCTGAAAAGAGCAAATTTTTTACCTGAGCATGTTCGTGATGTTTCCTGTACTTCGCCATGAATGACGGACTTCTTGATCAGCCGCGCAGAAGTCAATTCTTAGATGAAGCATGTCGTAGCAGCGGGCTGAAGAACGCAATTTTTGCAAATGCATATAAAATATCATACATCCAAATGTCAAAAGAGCAATGCTTATCAAATATCTGATTGCTACAAGTAGTTCGATTAATTTAGCTTGGCAGCTTCTATAAAATAGAGTAAGAATTCTTAGCAATAATAAAACTGCTGTAAATACGCAAGTATTCTTCCTGTATATTGACATTTCGTTCAGTACAGAATTCAAGGAATCGTACAGCTACTCTGAAACAATTGGCATGAAAAGGGTAATGTTTTTTTTTCGTATATTTTCATGCACTAAACTCCCAGTAATGAAAAAGTTCAAAACAATCAGCGGGCACTGGTAAATGCGGTCTGGCTTTAGGCACCAGAGTACTTCGACCAAGCCAGTGGCACCGCCCAACGAGCTGAAGCTCCCGCCAGCAGGACACCCCCATGCGAGGCCGCCGCCACCACTATCAAAGCCACCGCCAAAGCCGCCGCCGTAACCTCCTCCAAGACCACTGTGAAAACCTGAAAACCACTACCAAAACCACTGATAGAGTACTACCCACTCCCGAATCCACAGGGGCCATAGTAGCCGTATCCACTGCTTGGAGCCCAACCGTATGAACCCCCCTCACATGAACCACCGGAGGGACGTCCCCAAGAAGCAAAGCCTCCAGATCCTGGCGTGCCAAATGCAGCTGCGCCTGCATGGACTGAACCTATGGCACTTGGAGCCGATCCACTACCAAGTGGCCAACCGAATCCTGCCCTGCTTCCGGATTGGGGAGCGCTGCCTGGAGCAGCACCTGTTGAACCGCTCCAGCTGAAGCCGCTACCAGGTGTAGCCGCGCCATCTGCGCTACTGCCGCAGGAACCACTGAAAGCCAGCGAAGCTAAAAGGAAAAATAAAGGAGTTCAAGAAGTCAGTTCCAGTACGTGATATTTGGTTGAACACTCTTGTACTCACGTTGCGACGACCAAAAAGAGCCAGTAATTTAACTGTATTCATTCCCGTTGAATAGAAAACATCACAGTTACCAGTAGCGTTTACGTATAGCAAAACCCTGTTGACTTGGATTTCATTGGACCACAGAAAATATTCTATTTAATCGAATGTCAAATTAAGGGCGGGACCAAGAAATTCATTATCAATTGTGCATCACCAATATAACCTTATTTTTTGAAAACATGGTTTATGGTTTATGGGGGTTTAACGTCCCAAAGCGACTCAGGCTATGAGGGACGCCGTAGTGAAGGGCTCCGGAAATTTCGACCACCTGGGGTTCTTTTACATGCACTGACATCGCACAGCCCATTGGCCTCTAGAATTTCGCCTCCATCGTAATTCGACCGCCGCGGCCGGGATCGAACCCGCTTCCTTCGGGCCGGCAGCCGAGCGCCATAACCACTCAGCCGCAGCGGCGGCTTTTTGAAGACATGCACTTTCTGATTTTTAAGGTGAGACGTTTGCATAGCAATAACTTTTTTCACCGTTGTGACAAATAACGGCATGCGTCCACCCTGCCAGATAAACCAATACATGTTTTCAGGACACTGAGAGCATCAGCAGCCTATCCACACGCGCAAAACTCTGCGTAAGTTTACATGCCTCGATATGAAACGATTCCAGGCTGCACAATAACGCGAATAATGTTTACAGTGTAGTTTATGAATCGCGCGCAATGGAAACAAGAAGGAAAACGGTGGAGCTCAGATTAAACAAGACAGATGTTTTCGTGCCATCTCGACTGCTGATTATAGCGATGAGTACGGCGCGTTCAGTTCGTGGTCGGACACCATTATGAGCAGCGCTATAGTGGCCTGACTGCTGAATCACTCACTCATCGTAACGTTCCGAACTGTGACCATGCAAGCTCCGCTGCTTCTCCGAATTAAACGATTTGCGGCCAAATTCTCCCGAATTGGCGGCAGTTTCGGGCCATAGTATAGAGAATACATTCGACGAAACATGACGCAGTGTAAATTTATCCACATTTATGATTTAACCAGAGTCGAATTGACTTGATCTTACTTTTTCTATGTTTTTAAATAAATCAATCGCTCTCTCCGAGCAGTACGCATTCGATGTCGCGAATGTCAAAATGTTTTTTCCAACTGCAGATATTCTCGTATACTTGAATGCGTACTTTTATTCTTCTCGTCGAGCAGCATTGCGGAAGTATTTTTACATTACATTACAGACAATGAAAGCAGCATATGCTGTTTACTGTCACCGCTCACCTGAGCCACCAGCCGCTAAAGGGTTTCAGCACATGGGGCCGATGGTCCCGGTGAGGTGCCTGGCGCCATCTTCACATGAGCATGCGGGTTGGCGGCCACTCGGTGAGATAGTAAAAACGCTACGCTAAATGTCTCTGATATAACGCAATGAATTATTTACTGCCTGCGTCATGCCTTTTATGCGTCATGTCATTATGGTCACGAGGCTGTGAGTTATAACGACATAACATCGCTACTACCTTTATCTCCTCCCCATTTGAACCCTAAATACGTACTAAAGCTTTTCTGAGCTTTCTAGCTCTCCTAACGGCTCGTTTCAATGCACAGTATTTACAAGCAATGAAAGGAGATTTGCTGCACCTACAAGACATTTCACGGCAAAAAGAAAATTAGTTTAAATAATTCAAAACATTTGCTTTGTGCATCCGTGTCCTGTTGAGTTTTAACGACTGAATCGCATAAGAAATCCTTAACGCTCAGTTCCACACGCAGACCCGGCCCTCTTTCCTGACTGGATAGGCGGGCTTCAAGGTTACGTCAACGCAAGCATGAAAGCAGGATTTTCACACCATTCTTTTTTTTCCAGCCCTCCCTGATATGTGCGCAAGACATTTTCGCGTGCTTCAATTCCCTCCCCCCTCCCCTCCCCTTCCCCCTGTTTATTTAACCTACCCGCGGTCTAAATCGTTGTGAGGATGTCGCGTTGCTGAGAATGTGAGTGGGCGCTGTGCTAACTCCTGTCGTCAGGCGCGCTCAGCATCTAGATCGCATAAACCTGCACTGACACGTCCCTTCAGGGCCTCAGCATAAAGCCCTGTTGGCCTGCACCAACGAAACCGAACTGTATGTTTTCCTTTAATTTATGCCAAAGGACGAATTCTCACAATAAAAAAGTTTAAACGGAACAGCCTTTACTGGTGAGAAAGCCCATTGGACTCATGTATGTTCACATGAAATCATCAGGCCCTTGAGAAAGGAGAGACCTAAGAGACCTGGTACGAGGAAAGGCGCAGTAATCGGTTCACTTTTGATGGATGCCGCAGTCACGTCGGCATTGAGAAATGAAAAAAGAAAATGCTTTTGTGAAAACGGGAAGCGCAGTAACTGTGCAACTTTTGGGGGGACACATCTGAACAGCACCGTGCAGGAAGCAATCGAGAAGTGAGTGAAAGATGGAAAAAAGTGGCTCAGTGGAATGGTGCGCAATAATTTCTACCTTCTTGCGTTTTGTAAAGTGCACTGAATTTGGACAGCGCACGGGACTTTGCATGTCACTCTATCGACACGCGACCTTCGTGGCCAAGGTCTTTCCCGCACCCTCCGGCTCAGTTGCCGAGGAAGGACTTAAGCAAAAGATCAAAACAGGAAGAAAGATTCGCCGTATGTGGGTTTCACATAATCTTCACCACCTAGCTTTATTTAACGCACATTGCCTTCGCAGAGCAGACGAGCACCTTTCCATCGAAACACAGCTGCCCTGTCCACGAATCCGTGAACGCCTTAGAAGACGAGAGATGGGACAATTTCATCCCGTGGTCTTGTCCTCAGGAGCTAATTTTAGTAGAAGACACTGCCACGGCGGCACCGAGCATTAAGTACTCATGCATAACGCTGGCACGAAACCAACGACGATCTTAAAGAACATTTGATTTATTATGCCGTTAAATGCCCAAACGCCATTCCATAAGTGGACGATATAAAAAAATAAAGGAGGTAGCACACGAACGCCACCGGTCGTGACACAGTTTTTTGCACGCAAATAAAATCCAAACATGGAAACGACCGGGGTAGTGTCGGCTGTCTGCACTAAGCGGTACACTTCAGTTACTTAGGAGCGCCGTAAGTTCAGTGATAAATTATGAAAATCTCTGGAGCATGTTTTGAGCATGTTTTGTGCCGTATGTTTTCAGCGGACTGTTCGCTATCTGGGCAGTAACAGCTGTTCGTTCGGAACGTACCGTAAGAAAGGAGGACATATTTTTGCCGCAGGCACTTCACAGTAGACAACTTTTTGCATTAAACACTGTCAAGGTTGTTGTAATCTGTTTCAACGAAAGCGATATGGTTCTCACATGATAGAAGATTCTTAAGCAGGTAACTTGGGTGGTGAGCGCTCTCTAGTTAACCTAGGTTAAGAATGACATGCTGCTTGCTTGGCGGGTTATATAACAGTTGTTGTAACGTCTTTCTGCCACGTGAAGCCGAAAGGTTGTTGTGTTGGTTTCCTGCTCGCCTTTTTTCTCATTCTCTTGAAACTCCAAACGACCGAAGCTTGTCAGAAAGGATCATTTACAAACACACCGGCATTATGGAGCGTTTCCAGATTTGAAAATGAGCATCTCGAGAAATGGAACGCGGATCGCATAGAGTCGCCACTTCTTGGCATTAAAAAAGGGCGAAAATTTACATTAGGTTTTATAAAATCTTTATGAGTTGAGAAGATTATAAAACAATCTTGCATTCGCAAAATAACACCGTAACGAATGGTGATATGCTGGCGTGATCACAACGTTTATCGCCCATTTATATATATAAAGTTCTTGTTATTGTGTTTATCACCAGCATAACGCTGACCTCTATTTCAAAGGAAGGGTTAGTTCTTGAATGAAGCCGAATCCAATGTAAGAATCTAGCACATCATTTGTTTTCACAGCCGTAGCCGTACAATGCATAATGTTACGTGGAGCGGAAACTGAAACACTGGCAGCAGTTAAAGAAGAAATTTTATTGTAATTGATAGTTTTATACAAACTGCTAAAAATATACACCTTGAGGAACTTGGTAAAGAACTCGAAGAGCATGACAATTTCTATATATCTTAGCTGACTGCCAACTGCCTTTCATTAAAGATCGACCTAATCTTCGTTGAAATATTGTATCACGCGAGAAATGCGGCAATTACATACGTCGAGCATTCGCTATCCCAGAATACCACTAAGACACGTGTCATTACTCCTGACTGCCCTACGGCGCAATTTCCGGATTCCACTTCTCAGAGTCTGGTACTTAAACACGGCAATCACTTAAACCGAACACGGTTCTTGGTGGCGCATAGGAGCTATCATTGAGAAGTGAAAGATGACTCTCATATGTCGTTATAGTGTTTGCCTGCGCTTTTTTGAGCTGTCACATAACAAAAGCCTTCGTTTGGTTTTCACTATGTTCGAGAATACTGAGAGAGAACTGATGATGAATGTTTTTGATTGCACAAGGGTAGCTTAGAGATCTAAGGTTCGACATAATGTCGCCTGGTACAGAATATTCACAGTGATTGGCAATAGCATGCGGGCGCCAATAGTTGCTAAAAAGAAGAAAAACAGAAAGAAGCAGTAAGGCAAGACAATTTTTTCCTTTTTCTCGCGACTTTCGGGCACGTATGTTTTTTATTTTTGTGAATCGCTTTTAAAGGCGTGTCTGTGTGTGTGTGTGGGGGGGGGGGGATGCTGTTAGGACAGCTCAAAGAGTAAGTTATAAAACCAGGATAGCAAGTTCTTTCTGTACCGCCGCTGATTTGCTGACGTCCGGTCTTTATCAGTGGAAACTCGCAGCATTGTTTTCCATCTTCCAGGATACTGATATCTTACCGCTCAAAGAATCGGAATGCTACAACATTACAAGGAACTCTAGTCAAAAGCATTTTTCAGAGAGAAAGAGTTTATGAACTAAATTTTTCATATTTTGTAAGATTTCACTATAAAAATCAATATATCTACAGATTTGCCATCGACAGGCTAGAACCTTTCGCTTTTAAGGTTTTTTCTGAGGTCAAAAACGTTCTCCGTTGGCTTTTTATGGCAGTCTTAACTGCTCGATACGAGCGATGGAAAAACTTCAAAAGAAACATTTTGCTACACATCGGAAGAACAAACCGTTACCTTCAATATATTCTCAACTGTACCGTACAATATTCCAATGTTCACATTTTTTTCTCCAAGATTGGACGCGACTAATCTTGTTGCCAACTCTTCTTCCGGTATAAAATGATTTTATATCTCACTGTCTGCCGGATATTTCATAAGCGAACATTCAGCCTGTGGTCACAACGTTCTGTTCTATTAAAAGAGCATTCACAGCATGTAAAGCTGGCATGGATGTTTAAATCTGCATTTATTACGTAAAAATCAAGACAAGCCAATCTCACGGAAAAAATAAGCCTTTATACTGCTTGGTAGTCATCTGAAGTTCAAAAAAAAAAAGGATGCCACCGCCTAAAAGACGTTGAAGTAACGGGCGTTAGCTGTTTGGGTTACTAGACGAAGAAAGCGAAGAAGAGCGCGCCGCCCGTCTCGAGAAACGGAATGTAATACCCTTTGAAACGGGGTGGAATGCCACCATGCTCGGCTACGCGTGCACGTATGCCGCCTAGCGGAGCGATCCACGCCTGGCGCCATATATCACACAAATTACAGAAATTACGATGCACGTCTACCCGTTGTCCCCCTCCCCCCTCAAGATACGTCCCAAACAGAATTTGCTTCGTTTGGGGGGTTTGGACGTATACAATGCGTACCTATTATTTAATTGCGGTTTTATTTCTATACCACAACCCATAGAATTTTATTTGCCTACCGAATTCGGTACACAACTGTCCCCGGGTGGATGCCCGTTGTTGCGGAGTATATATAGCAAAAATAATGTCCCGTTATAGGATATTTTTGGGGGTGAGAGTGGGAAAGGAATGGAAGGACAGAACTAATTTTAATGACCGCCATCTAGAATTCGAGAAACCGAAACTATGCCACCATTTCATCCCCTGACGTCATCCTCACATAGTTCCACCTTTATCCACCATATCGCACCGTGACGTCATCATTGGCACGCGCCAGGTGGTTGCCTCTACAATGCTATTGAAGATGGTGCTATAAGCCTCAATGCGATATGCGTTGTTTTCCAGTTGCTGCCACAGCTGGCGCTGGGATCTAAAGGTGGTAACACACCCCACAAAATCTGGATATGTGATGAGTAAGAGCTAACGCTCTTAAAATTAAAAAGCTTTTATCCTTCTAGGTGCCGATTTTCGTGATTTGTTTCGCAACGAACAAAGCAGTGTATGCAAAGCAGGTATGAAAATACACTTTTTATGTAGCGTGGTGCTCGCGCGTGCATGTCCTTCATCTCAAGCAGAAAATTGAACTAGAGAATGAGTTACATTACAGAGCGTGGCAGGGGGAATGGTTAAGTACGGTTTATAAGTGGGTTGGCAGGGCGAAAGCAGGAATTACCAAATCACAGCAGTCTAATTGGGAAATTCGTAAATGTCGAAAAACCCTAACGAACCCTCTAAAAGGCATGAATACGAAATACTCTATCATGTATAAACATCTCAGTTGTGCTTATTTCGGCATTGAAACAGGCAGTCGCCGGCGGATCCAGTAGACACACGTGGTAAATGCACACGGCAAAAAATACACCGGGTGTTTCAGCGAACAGTTGCAAAAACTTTCAAGAACAGGCTTTCTCTGCTAAAAATATGGCTTTTGCGGCATAGTATTACCAGTGTTGACCGACGCCATAAAACCGGTAAATCATCTTACGTAGTAAGCTGATTAAATTTTTTTATTAATTACCTTTTTAACTAGTACAGTATGTGCCTAGTTGCAATTGGAGATTTGTAGCCGGTCGTTAGTAATAGCCATATCAGTTTTTAGAATTTCGGAAACGCGGTTACCCTTCGTGCTGTGGCTCGACAATATTTGCCTTTTTTTAACAACTTACGTGCACTGGAGGGGTTGCTTTGCCTGCGTGCTTTCGAAAGCGCATGTATTTTCGCACGCTGTAGCCATGCTTTGTCAAGTTACAGCGGTGAGAGTAATCGGATTTTTGAAATTTTTAAAACTGATATGGCCATTACTAACGACTGGCTACATATCTCTAATTGCAACTAGGCGCCTAACTCTACTAGTTAAAAAGTTAGTTATTAAAAAGCGGTTAACCAACTTGCTACTTCAGACGATTCACCGGTTTTGTTGTGTCCGCCTACAATCGTCATACTAAAGCGCAAAAGCCACATTTTCTCCCCAACAAGCCTTTTGTCGAAAATTTTTGAAAGCGTTCGCTGAAACACCCGGTATATTTGCGAAACGTGTAAGCTAGCAGACCTACAAATTGGTTTTGATATATCATTTTTGTGCGTAGGTCTGTTATGACATCATTACCACTGCCTTTCCTTCGTTTTTTCTGGTTTCCTTATCACTGATTGTTTCATAATGTCCACATATAAATCTGTTCCTTTCTTTTGTTTTATTGAGTAGTATTGGTCTTTTCGTCGCACATTGCGGAAAAAGCATCCACAGATTTCATTTCTCGGGCCGTCTTAGCTTCGTTGTTTTCTTTTCCCTGGTTGTCGGTGCAGCCCGGTGAGCCTCGTGAGCCTCATACAACTACTTCTCCTCAGGTGCAGTACATGGTCACAAGATGCCCCGAAAGGCCTGAAAATGTATTTCATGAAAACATCCTGAAATTTGTTAAGTTGACCAAATTGCCCCATTGAAGCGGCACTTCGGCTGTCATCTTTGAAGGCGACTGGTGCAATTCGTAATCGATGTCGCATTAAGGGACTTTACTTTCGGAACCTCTCGTATGCAGTACATAGCATCACGAAACACATAGCCAAAGTAGTTGGACATTTAAAGACTGAATATTGAGTGGTGATTCTCAAACATCGTACGTAGAGTTTGTTCTTGGGCGCCAACTTATCAATAGCTGAACATTCAGAACCGCCAGCAGAAAGGAGACTTAAGTATGAAGATTAAGGGTAAAATGACGACCAGACATAGTTGACGTCTCGGATGAAGTTCGGCTCATCGGCAAAGAACACAATTTTGTGAAATTTGAAAAAAGCCATAGGTGCCATTGGTGTTCTACGACGGGAGAAGCAGTGCGAGCAAGTTCAGCAAACAGCAAACAAGTGCGAACAAGTTGATTAAGTGGTTTGAAGAAACTCAGTGAGGAAACCCATATAGGTCAATGGGACAACTCTCATTTTCTTTACTCCCATTTAGTGCCAACGGGACAAACATGACGCCCTTTTTTCCGCTTAACTATTCGTACTAAATTGTGAAATTTGTTGGGAACCTTTTCTGAGCACCTAATCTGCTTACGCAATCAAACATTTTTTGATCGCTGTTGCAAAAAGTAAGTGCTGCCCACAAGGGGTTAATGCGAAATCATTACTAGTTATAATACAAGAAAAGCCGACAGCGTGTGTTAGTATGTGTACTCTCACATGGTACACAAAATACCAGCGATGGCAAGAAGAGAAGGATGACATCATCAAGCGGCCGCAGGACACACATAGAAAGCTAATCACTGCCATTTCAAGCAATCGAAGACATGTTCGTCTATATATACCCTCACTGGCAGAAATCAATTTGGCGCCAGTTTTTCCCACTACACTCGTACAAAAATTGAGAGCACTCGTTTCTCTTACAGGCTTTCAGGGCGGTGTCATAAGATTTCTCGTTGAATATAGCTTACATGTGCATGTCAAATTAAAGGCTAGCTTGCAGCAGAGATTCGAACCGACGACATAAGCGACTTCAATTGCATGCCTTCCCATACTTTTTAACTTTTCCATCAAGGCGCGGCTGAAGTAGCCACTGAGATTTGAGGAAGTTACTGCGTCATTTCCTTTCCCGCAAAAAAAAATCATATTAAAATTGTGACGCAATCGTACGTCGTACACCGTTGCGGGAGTTGTCCTAAGATCTCTTGTACCAGAAGCTTGGATGAACACTAAGATTATCGTATTTCATGAAAAAAAGATGCTAAGGACATTAAAAATTGCTGACCGATAAGCCTACGGTCCGTTTCCTACAAGGTATTTACTTAGATAATCGCATATAGGCTCAGGATATTCTTAGACTTCGATAAACAAGGCTTTCGCAAAGTATACTAGACAATAGATCATATTAACACTATCAATCAGGGGATAGATAAATGCGTAAAAAAACAATTCCTATATATAGCCTTGATTGATTACGAGAAAGCGCTTCATTGCTTACGAGAAAGGTTCCACTCAGCGGTAGCCTCAGCAGTCATGCAGACATTGTGGAATCCGGGTGTAGAAGAGTGTTATGCGAAAATATTTGATTCTATATCAGTAGCGACTGTACAGCTACCATAGTCCTCTATGAGGTCAGCAATAAAATTTCAATAAGAAGAAAAGGATTCAAGCAGGGAGAGACGATCTCGTCAATGCGATTCACCGCCTGTTAAAGGAGTGGTTCAGAGGCGTGGATTGGAAAAGTTTGCGGATAAGAGTAAATGGATAATACCTAAGAAATTTGCGTTTTCTGATGACATTGCTTTGCTAAGTCACTCAGGAGATGAACTGAAAAGCTTGAGAAATGAGTTAGACGGGCAGCGGAGAAAGGTGGGTGTAAGAAATAACAAGCAAATTTTCACGGATGGTTCTGTGGACAAGGTCAAACAAGCTAGCGCAGCGGCTTTTTACATTCCTTCTTTGAATTGTAAGTGGTACGTACGCTGTACTGCTGTTGTATCCTCCACAACGGCTGAAAGTGCTGCTATTGAGGCGGCTTTACGGAAGTTAGGGTCTTGTCCGGCTCAACCTGTTGTCATCCTAACTGATTCGAAATCTGCCCTTCAGAGGTTAGAGCGCGGTTTCCCTACTGACGCCTTGTCTCTAAGCTCTCTGCGATTGGTGCAGAATCTGCACAGCAGAGGCTTTACTCCACATTTCCAGTGGGTGCACTCTCACCTAGGAGTCAACGGTAATGAGGTGGCAGACAGTCTCGCCCATAAAGCTCTCTCAAGGATTCCATCAAAAAAGTACCTCAAGATGGGAAAAGTCTCTGCAGGGAAACGGTGCTCGATCACTTCAGTACCCTGTGGAGTGCGTCCCACAAGCCATGTGTGACCAAGCGACTGAGAAGATCTCAGGCGACCCTTCTACATCGAATTCGCACGGCCTCTGCTCGCACTCCTGCATGGATGCATAAGAACGGCATAGCATCGTCTCCGCTCTGCTCTTTATGTGGTGTGTGCGGGGATATCGAACATTATATTATGTACTGCCCAAAGTACAACGCGGAAAGGTATGTGATGTTCGCTTCCTTCAAGAAGACAGGAACCCGTCACAGCAGAGTGCAGGACATTGTCTACCTGAGTGGAAACCAGACATGCAGAAGGGAGGCTGCACGCCTTCTTTTGACATTTCTGCAGAACCCGGATCTTGTTTTTAAATGGTGACAGCAGGAACGGACTATGGCCTACTGTGATTGAATGTGTGCGTAGATGGTGTCTTCCGGAGTGGACTACTTTATACTGTGAGTGAATGTGTGTATGGAGTGTGGCACTACAATGGCCTATGTTCTAGTGTGACTGAATATGTGCATAGATGGTGACTTCTGGAGTGGACTCTGATGTAAACTGTGTGGATTGATTGTGTGCATAGATGGTGACTGCGGGAGAGAATGTGTGCTATTATAAGAGACTGTGCGCTTAGCGGGGTAGATGCGGTATTGTTAATATCGAAGGGACGCGGCGGTGGAGCAATTGCCGGCAGACAAAGCAAGACTAACCCCACCTGTAGCATTCAACACCTCAACCTCAACCTCAACTTAACAAGCAGAGAATTAGAGTATTGTTCACAAGTCTCGCAAGGAAACAGCAGTTCACTATAAACGGCAACGTGCTGGAAGCTGTAAAAGAATACGTATACTTAGGGCAGGTAGTGACAGCTGATCCGGATCATGAGAAAGAAATAACTAGAAGGATAAGAATGGGGTGGAGCGCATATGGCAGGTTCTCTCACGTGATGAATGGCAGTTTACTGATATCCCTCAAGAGAAAAGTGCACGAACAGCTGATCGTACTAGTGTTCACCTATGGGGCAGGAACGTGGAGGCTAACGAAAAAGCTTAAGGACCACACAGCGAGCCACGGAAAGAAAAAATGATAGGTGTAACGTTAAGAGACCGGAAGCGGGCAGAGTGGGTGAGGGTACAAACGCGTGTTAATGACATCCTAGTCGAAATCAAGAGAAATAAATGGGCCTGGGCAAGGCATGTGATTGAAGGCAAGATAACCGCTGGTCATCAAGTGTAACGGAGTGGATTCCAAGAGAAGGCAAGCGTAGTAGGCGCGGCAGAAAGATAGGTGGGCGGATGAGATTAAGAGGTTTGCAGGGATACGATGGCCGCAGATGACAAAGGAGATGGCTAATTGGAGAGACGTGGGAGAGGCCTTTGTTGTGTAATGGGCGTAGTAAAGCTGATGGTGATGATGGTGCTAACATGCGCCTCTTAGCTGGCGGCTAGCTGGTGACAGTTATTCGAATCAAGTGTCCGAGTGTTTCACCGGACCCTTGTGGATTCAGAGTTGGTGGAATTCTCATTCGGAGGTGCGACTTCTTTTCATTTCTCAGTGCGCAGCGTGCATCGACATCGAACGCCCACGATGAAACACTGATGCCTTCTTCTTTACAGCACGTAAGCAGCCGTAAGTGCCCTCTGAATGTTTATTTTTCTGGAGAGCATGGATGTATGCTGAAGAATCCCGCCATGTGGGAGCGTCCTAGTAATGAACATTCTTAATTTCAGGCGACATACGCACGAGGTTATAGTCATGTTTGGTATTAAAATTGTAGCCGTTCCAGAAAGAGTCCAATGAAACAGAATATTAAATTCACAGATCCCTTCGCCCCTGAAGTAACGAGGAAAGCGCTTATTCTCTAACTTCTAGCACTAAGCATTTTTAGAAAAATCTACCACCACCCGCAATCTCAGCACGACCACTAAACCGCCTGATGTGGCCGCATTTGTTCCATGATGCTATGAGCACCTCCGCCGCTGGTTCTGACACCTGCCTTGGATGGCTGCTGGGCGCCCACTATCGTCATCCGTCGAAAGCCTAACATGCAGCATGTCTCCGACCCAGCGACAGCGACTAACGCGGAGCAATATCAGTCCAAGCTACGAATTCGAGCAGTCGTGCTTAGTCTGAGGGTGACAGTGCACAAATGCTTGCTCGTGTCTTCATTGTCAAAGTCTTTTTGCATTGGTTAAAGAGGAAAAGTTGCTGTGCCTCGCAGGCTCAACGCTGTTCTCGATTCTTAAATTGTCGAATCAGGCACTGCTGGTAATCACGTCCGCTCGCACGTAGTTTCTGTTACTGAAACCTGCAGTGTGCATTGAAAGCGCTTTTACTGATTACCTAAAGTAGCACTCTTGCATCCTGGTTCGTTATAATCGCAACTTACATTGTTCGCTGTAACGCTCCTGCTCTGATAAAAACTCAATATTATGCATCCATATGTGGAAAATTGACGAGGGCACTTAATGAACTAAAGTGTGAATAATGAAAAAGCATTGCAATTCTATTTCAAATCTATTTGAATTCTACATCAATTGTCTTGTGATTCTATTCCAGTTCTATTCTAAATCTATTCTGTTTTGCAGTTGGTGCAGTTGGAACTGCTAATACTGAGTGTTACTGGTTAACATTTCATATTTTCCCGCATTTGGTGATATAGCACCGTTTCCACTAATCGGGAGTTTTCTGACGCAGCCACGTTTTGGGAGACGATGAATCTTTCGTATCGATGAGCCTTCCCATGCTTTCGCAATAATAAGTAACTAAACACATTTCATGCGTTTTCAAGCAAGGTTTACCTTCGGAATTCGTCCAGATGCTGCCCGTAAACCAGAGCTACAGAGGCTTATGACACTATTCACTGAAATTTTGCAGTTCCTGTTTAGCAACGCGAATAGTTGTTAGTCCTTCCTTAACAAACTTGATCACCTCATCTCATACGTATTCATCATGTATTTAAATAGCTGGGTGATTCGTGGACACTATGTTGCCCGTTGCGATTAAATGCGATAATTGCGGTTTAATCATGGTGATTACACTGGCCCTTAATCTTGGCGCAAAGGTTGGGCGCTTACGATTTCTACATAGCGTGAGAAGCGTTCAGCAGCCACAGATTAGCAATCATGCCTAGCAAAAGAATCAGCAAGGTGTATACGTTACTGCTCGCTCTGAAACCGCAGTTCTTCCTAGAGACCGCTTAGCGAGCCGTCTTTGCATGCGTAGCTTCTTGCTTGCGAGGCAAGACAAGCACTGCGTGTTTGAAAAACAACTTACCACTGACAGATTAAGGTTAACATCGCAAGCAAACTCAAGACAGCTTCGTAAAATTTTATTGCTCAGTAAAATAACATAACTGTTCTTGTTGTGATCGGGTGGACGTTTATTCAGCGGCGTAAAATGCATTTCTTGTTTACAAATTTTTAGTTAAACTTTAAAAATCATTTTTCGTGGTTCGGATTTGTGGTTTTGGCGATGACGTTGAGAGCTTTAAGGACGAATTGATAACTTGCTGCAATAACCGATGTTCGTGGTCTAGCCTAAGAGATTCGTGTAACAGAGCGCTTCAGGTACTCGCAGTTAACTTCCCAAAACAAAATTTGCCCGTAATGATTAGTATTTCTGTCTTTTTTCCTTTTTTTAACATAAGAAAGCTGAGTTTCTAGTTAGACCAGCCTCTTTATCTTTACAAACCTCTAACAAATAGATATAGGCCAACTTCAGATGGTCTCCGGTGCTCATTTATGGCCGTCCTATTTTAAGTTCGTGCAAGTCAGGTGTTTTTTTTTTTTCCTTAGCGATTGCGTGTGCATAACGTGGAACAGCGGCGGCCACTTGGCGCCTAGTATACTTGTTGAAGATTTGTGGTACTCGTCCCTTCGGGTTGCCTACAGCGCCGATTGTAACAACGAAAGCCGCAAGCGTCGTTGAGACTGATAGCACCGCGCACCGTGTAGGGAAGCACACGGAGTACGACAGCCAGCACCTTTTACCCGCCCGGTGTGGGTGTTGCTGGCTTTGTCGCCGTGCCTAACAAGATTATTTCAGCTTAAGCTCTCAAGTTGAGTTTTGTACGACCACTTTTCATAAACCCAACATGTCGCGTAAATAAAAAAAAGGAAGAGTATAAATTAAACATGACCGCCTGAGTACGGACTCGAATAACTTTATTTTTCTACGAACTAGGGTCTAGTATTCCTGTCTTTTTGCGATGCACTGGAGACATTTTTCAGGGTTTTATTCCGAAGCAGCTAATGCGGATCCCCGGTGTCTGAAAAATAAACAAAAGCTCGTTGTTATTTATAGAAACATATGAATGGAGAGTATTAAATTTAAACATTTGTTGATAAATAGCTTAGGCAAATATGCTGTAGCAGCGTCCCGAGGCTGAACAAACATACCATTCATTCCAAGATAAATCCTCACTGAAATCAATTAGTAAGTGAGGAGCTCTGGAGAGACAAGGAAAAGGGAAGTTTCAAAAGTGAGCACTGGCACACTGCGCATCGTTTGAGTAAATACATCTAAAACAAACCATTTTTGCAGCGTCATGGCAAAGGCTGCTAGCAAGTGAAATTCGTTTTTAAAACAAGTCCTGCGCCTCATATGTCATTTCAGTAGTTTGTTGACCTAGCCTTTGAAAAACGAGTGTAAATGGTGTCACCGGCGTTAATATACATGAATAGGACGGTGCGGTTGCGAAGCGTTAAAATTAAATTTATTCCTGTTTCCAACGAATACTTGCTTTTCTCTTAGACGGTGCCTGCTCTTGATGGTGCATTTCCGGGCTGCAATACTAAGGGAAAATTTATGAACCATTGACATATCTAAATCTAAAAATGATGCCTCGGCGCTTCAACTATGGTCACACAATTCATCTGCTGGCCCCAGGAAACTGCTCATCGAGACAATATATTATTAAACACCCTGTTCTTAGACCTTATAGTTCTGTATACATCCTCAATTTATTTAGAAACGTGCCCTTCAGACCAAGCACATTTTCCATACTAGAGGAACGGCGGCATAATGTTTCCACTGCGGCTGAGGTCGACATATCAGCTAACCTTTGGTTTCATGCTGTCCGCAATAGAACGAATGCGCATCATGCTCTGGTGGTGACAGATGATGATCTGAAAATTAAGAGCAGTGGTGTTAAGAACGTATACCACCTTGCAAAGTTTAATGGTCTGCGAAAGCATAAAAATGCACGTAGACGCCACTGATCCAAAACAAATGTTTAGCTCCTGAATTACAATTGATTCATGGTGCAGGGCAGGTTTAATGAAGGTCACTCGGAGATGTGTTTGCCCTGCAGGGTTCTTAATCAAGCTGATTACAAAAATCGTGAGCTAGGCAAAATATGCACGTCTTGTCACTCTACGCCGTATTAAAACGAGTTGTTACCAGGGAAAAAAAATGTGCACACAACAGGGAAGTGCACAGGGCCAGTCAAAATTCTGTTACTGCACAGAACACAGGACCGGCCCGTGTCTTCTACAGTTACAGGCATAGGCTGGCCCTGCGCAGTTCGCCGTTCTGTGCACATATTTTTTTGTTGATACAATAGCCGTTTCTACCATGCATTACCAACAGGCCCACCGTTCAGCCTAAATATGTACATAAGCCACACAGCCATTATTGAAAAAAAAAACATGGGCACGTGCGTTGAATGGCTCAAAGTAAAGATTGGAGCTGAGGAGTTCATTAAAAAACGCATAAAACGACCTACTAGAGGCCTCAAAATTTGCTCTTCATGCGAGAAGCTTGTATTGACGTGCGGTTAATGTTTGTGACGTTACAAACGCAGCGTTAGCCCTAAAAATCCCCTAAACTCTGACCGTGGGGCAAGGGGGTTATTATATTTAATTTCCGCGCGAATTAATTCCTGCATTGCTGCCAAACCTCGGGCTAATAACCGCTATTGGAAGAAAAACGTACAGTTAAAAATTCACGAGACTACGTGAATCTTGAAAAGCGACTGAGTCACTGCGCTTTACGGCAGTCCGCTTAAAAAAAAAATTCGGCAGTTTAAGCAAACCTATACAAAGTCTTTATGCTGATACCTTGGTAATAAAGAGCGAATTTTCAATCTAGTGTGTTCGTGAGCCACGCAGAAGTCAATATAAGAGGAAGCTGGTGGTGGCGGTGGTCTCACGAACGCAATTGCTCCAAGCATATCATACGTTCAAGTATCAAACGAGCAATGCTTATTCAAGAACTGATCGCTGAAAACAGCTCGATCAATTCCGCTTGGCTGCCTCTGGTGAACTGAGTAAGAATTTGCTGCAATAATAAAACTGG
This sequence comes from Amblyomma americanum, assembly GCA_030143305.2. Taxonomy (NCBI): domain Eukaryota; kingdom Metazoa; phylum Arthropoda; class Arachnida; order Ixodida; family Ixodidae; genus Amblyomma; species Amblyomma americanum. The sequence continues at coordinate 88,083 of JARKHS020001654.1, forward strand.
CATAATTATGGAGAATTTTTGTACTCTGAAAACATATTTCGCACGAAAAAGATCGTGTTTTCTCGACATATTTTCTCGCACTAAACTCTCAGTAGTGAAGAAATTCAAGACACTCACCCAACTGCGGCACCACCTGCTCTCCTGCTTAGCTTTTGAGGAGTTTGACTGCTGATTGGTCCGGACGTGCCAAACGAGCCAAAGCTCCCTCCAGCAGAAGGACCACCCCATGCGGCACCGCCGTAGCCGCCATCAAAGCCTCCACCAAAGCCGCTGCCGTAGCTTCCTCCAAAACCAGTGCCAAATTCACCACCAAAACCACTGCCATAGCCGTACCCACTCCCGTACCCACTGGGATCATAGAAGCCGTATCCACTGCTTGGAGCCCAGCCATATACACCGCTTGGAGCCCAGCCGTATGAACCACCCCATGGACCACCGGGGCGACCTCCCCAAGATACGAAGCCTCCAGATGATCCTGGTGTGCCAAATCTACCTGCACCTGCATAGCCATAACTGGGGCCGAAATGGCCACTACCGAAACCAGCGCCGTAACCTCCGGTACTCGAAGGCAGTCCACTACCAAGTGAGCCACCTAAACCTGCACTGCTTCCGGAAAAGGAAGCGCCGCCTGGAGCAACACTCAGGGCACCACCGGTTGAACCGCTTGAGCTGGAGCCGCTACCTGGCCTACCTACGCCGTGTACGCTACTGCCCAATGAACCAGTGGAGAACCCACCAAAACCAGATGAACTGCCCCCAGAGAAACCACCGGCGGGACCTCCCCAAGATACAATGCCTCCAGGTCTTGATGTGTCAAATCCACCTGCGCCTGCAAGGCCAGAGCTGGAGCCGAAATGTCCACCATGGAAAACAGCGCCAGAACCTCCTGCACTTGGGGCTAATCCACCACCAAGGCTGGAACCATCGAAGGAATCAGCGAAGGAGCTGCCCAAGGTATTACCGGGGGTGGACTCTTCAGTCTTTCTCCCGGGCGCAGGTGCAGCTGCACTGCAGGTCAACGAAGCTAAAAAGAAAAAGAAAGGAATTATAGAAGTTAATCCCAGTACTTTTTATCTGAATGAACGCTCTCGTACTGACGCCACGAGTACTACGCAAGAGCCAATGACTGCAGTGTAATAATTAAAATCAAAATCAATCAGATTAAATCAAATTTATTGAATACACATAAAGGGAACCATTAATAGGTATATAAAGAAGAGGTTACCATAGCCCGTGGTCTGTACCGGGGCTCTGAACGCATAACATACATAAGAGTACAAAAAACATTGCGTTCATGAACTGTACAAGAAATATTAGGATAGTTAATTGATAACGAATAAATGAAAGAACACAAAAAAGTGCAAAGAGGGTAAGAAGCTGTTACGTTTTAAAAACAAAATCTTTCAGCAATATTTAAAAAGTTAGAAAAACATGCAAATGACTTAAATAATACTTGCAAAGCATGCGAAAATGTAATGACTCCAAAGGATGACGTCGTTTGTCCGTAATTACCTTGAAGCTTTGGTATTATACAATTGTTATTTGTTGCAAACCCCACAAACCCAGTGGTAATATGATTGTTTAGTAGATTTTGATCGATTAATTTGCACGCACTACAGAAAAGAAAAAAATCATCATTAGCATTAAGCAATAGTAAAGCCCAGTTAAACAGATTTCACTGGACCGAAGAATGTATCCCTATTAACCGAATGTCCCATTAAGGGCGCCCTCAAAAGAAAAATAACCAGTTCTCTCACATGGACAGAACATTATTTTTTGAAAAAAAAAAATATTTGCTAACGGAATACTTCAGATGAGAAGTTTGCGTGGCAATAACTTCCTTCGCTGTTACGTGAAAAAACCTGCAGTGCGCTCACGCTGCCAGATGAACCAATACATATGTCCTCAGGATATTAAGAGCATCAGCAGCTTATTCATTCACGAAAGCACACAAACTAATTCACAGAGAGAGCACACCGGGCGTAGGCACAAGTACCTTAATTTATACCACGATTAAATGCTCCACAATAACGCGGATTATGCCGACAGCATTGTCCGTGAAGCGCACGCAGTGAAAACAAAGATGAAACTGGCGGAGCACAGATTAAAACAAGACTGGATGTTACAGAACCATATCGTCTGATGATTAGAGCGATGAGTAAGGCGTGCTTAGAATTCGGTTGGGCACCAACGTCACTCATGCTATTGTAGCCAGACTTCTGAATTGCTCACTTAGGCGTCATAAGATCATGCAAGCTCCGCTGCCTGTCCCAATTAAAAGTGCGGCCAGGTTCAACGAATTACTTTGTTTCACGGCTTATAATACAAAATAATTTTCAGCGGACCGGTTGCCCGTTTTATCCAAATTGCCGAATTAACGCGAGTCGAATGAACTTGATTTCGCTTAATTTCTAAGTGTTCAAAGCATTCAACCCCGCTGTTCGACCAGTACATCTTCGAATCCGTGAACGTCAAATCACCTTGTCCAACCGCAGATATGTTTTTATATTTCAATAGCAGGCAAGCAGCATTGAAGAAGTCTTTGTACATTACATTAGAGAAAATCAGGGTAGCGTATGTCGTCTACCGACGCCGTGCCCGTACCGCCAGCCGCCATTGGACTTCCAAGACACGGTGCCGATGTACGCGGTTTGTCTACCTGGCGCCATCTTGGCGTGCGAATGCAATCTGGTGGCCTCGATAAGCGGTGACGGCAGATGGTATACACTATCCTAAATTTCTGTTATAACGCCATGACACAGTTGCTATCCACTTCATGACGTTATATTGGTTACGTGTCTATATATTATGACGATATGACGGGGCTGCTGTTTTTTCCTGCTCCCCGTTTAAACCTTAATTTCGTGCAGAAACATGCTACCAGCGCAAGAAACAAGGACGAAGGGAGAAGACAACACGAACGCCGGACGAAGGAAGGAGACAACACAAACGCCTCCCTGTCTTCTCCCTTCGTCCTTGTTTCTTGCGCTGGTACTATATTCCATAATAATGCAAACAACCAACTAGCCCAGCTGTCTACATTTAGTGACATACTTTCGTGCAGAAACATTCTTAAAATTTCCTCCCCCTAAAGGCTCGTTTCAATGCGCAGCGTTTATGAGCAATGAAAGGAAATTTCTTTAACCAACAAGACTGTCCACGGTAAATAAAAAGGAAACTTAAATAACTAAAAATTGTACTACTTTCAACTTTCGTGTTTATTTCAGTTTGAAAGCGATAGCTTTTACTAGCGAGGAAACCCCGCGGTCTCATGTGTGCTCACGTTACATCGTTCTTTCGAAAGGGAGAGGCCTAAGAGAAGTAGTATGATGAAAGGCAAAGTAATTGGCTCATTCTTGATGGACACATTTATCGCGTCATAATTGAGAAATAAAAAGATGCTTATGGGGATGCGAATGGCGCACTAGCTGTGGAACCTCTCGGGGGACACACCGGAGCCGCACCGTGAGGGGAAGTGATAGAAGAGGGAGTGAAAAATAGAAGAGCACCGTAGTGAAGGGCTGCGCAATAAGCTCGACCGCCTTACGTTTTTAAATGTGCGCTCACTTTGCACAGCGCACGGAACCACATAAATGCGACCCTCCACCTCGCAGGAAATGCAACCTTTGTGGCTAGGATTTCCCGAACGCCATAATACTGAAGGAGGGAATGCAAACAGGAAGAAAGATACGCCGCAGTGGAAGGCCGCAAGTAATCTTGACCACATGGGGTCCATTACCATGCACTGCCATTGCAAAAGAGACGAGCGTATTCTTCCATTTCCCTTGCATTGAAGCGCTTCCGCCACGGCAGCGAATTCATCTGCTGTATTCATCATCAGCACGTGAACGCCGCAGGACATAAAAGCCTGAATTTCATCCCGCGTCCTTGCGCTCAGCTTTTGACTGCAGTATGTGAAGTGCCAGCGGCGCACTGAGACGCCAAGAGCCGTGGTGCCGAAGACTGCACACGCATGTTGTGTGCGACGAAGAACAGTGCGTGGAGAGCGTGGGGCGGAGGGTGGGTAGGTGTTAAACAGCCTGGTGAGTTCTGGAGGACGGTCGGATATTTCTCGCTCCCGCTGGCAGCGTCCAACTGGATATTAAGGTGGGCAACTTTACAGTGCTCGGGTAACAGAGCTAGGTCAACAATTCTGTTTGCAGCATACAAGAAGCTAAAATAACGCTGGCTGTACACTTTGCCTTTAACTCTCGTCAACCTCATGCAGCATTTTGTCACCGCTCTCGGGTCTTAACTCACTACGAGTTTAGGACGTTCATATAAGTAGCTCAAAGGAAGTGGCGAAGCCACCGTCCCTTACCTGCCAACAAAAGGAAGCTTGTCACAAAAGAATTCATGACTGAGGTGCTCTGCCTGGTGTCTTTCCTCTGACTACCTGGGGAAGAGTGAATTATGAACAGACAAAGTGGGCATATATAGTCCACAGGACCCGAACAGCAGTACGTTTTCGTAGTGCTGCTGTCCTTTTCTTTTACCCCGCCCCCTCCTTCGCGCAGTAAAAAAAGAATAAAGCTAAAATGCGTGACCATGCATTTTTAACAAATCGGCACTAAGGTACATGACGTTCAAAGAAAAGAGAAAAAAAACTTCTGCCCGCTTGTTATAGACATTTACTTGCTGCCTTGTGGTTATACCGCGCTAGCAGCCGAAAGTAAACCAACGTACTCAAGCGAATAGACAGAACAATCGTTATTTTTGCTCTTTGTTGAGTTGTGAACGATCACCGATTCACTCAGGTTTAGATGCTGCGGGACTGGGTAGTATGAGGTTATTTTCGGCATGAAATATACCTTCTATCATAGAATTTCCTCGCTTCGAAACATGTGCTCACATTTATTTCTTTTCATCCGCAACACATGAAGGGATAGTGCATCGTTCTCTCGGTTGGATTTTAGTGCGAAATTGCTTTCCACGTTTCCACATTTTATTGCAATTTATAATGACAAATTTTTGTTTTATTTCCTTCTTGAAGTCATGCCTTGCAAGCCCGTTCTTTTTCTGGATTTAATTTTTCCACTTCTTAACTTAATTGTTAACATTTGAAAACCAGTGCGTTGCCATTTTCCTGTCAAATTTTCATGCTAGAGCTATAGCAAGGCGGGTTCCGGCCCTACGTGGCGTTTGCTTGTGCTAAACGAAAACCTAACACAGCTTATGTAAGTTAGTCTCCTACGAATGTGCCATGATGATTCTTTCCAGCAGCGAGGTGCCGAACAATTCAAAGGAATTTTCGGACTCTGAGGCGGTGAAACACTTCCTCCAGCGGCATGCGGCATGACTTTCGCGCAGATCCTCATTGATTCTATCTGAAATGCTTTTTTCTAATGATAAGCAGAGAGCCTGGCTACTATCTGGAAAGATTCGCAAAATAGATAAAATCAAGAATTCAGCCAGCGTGCTCAGTCTTTTGTTTTTGTCTTCGAAGTTCAATACAATCTATGACTGAGAGCAGCCCACCCTAACCAATATATAATAAGTTATTTGTCTCCAGTGTGCGCTTTGAAACAAGTGAAAGAAGCAACACAGAAAGGCTGTAGTGGATGATGCTACTGCTAGCAATGTCGATGAAATCCTTTTCCAATTGTACCTGAAATTAGTGGTCTGTCCTATTCCGTGTGTCTTGTGGACCTTGAAGCTCCTGTTGCCCTTGTGGCCATCTCCTGCTGAACGTTCGCGGCTGAAGTGACAGCATTTCTTCCCAGCACGCAATCGTCTGTTCTTCTATCCTTTCTGTTTCCGTCTTGTCTTGGATGGCCACATTACACGGTATAGGCCCGTCTTTATGCCGCAGTGTGCGAAATGCGGTTCATAGACCTCTGGGTAATTGGGTGAAGTCATTTTTCGGCTAGAGTGTGTGTTTCAGTATATTAAACGAAGTTTATTACTTGTTACGTCCGGCAGCGCGCATTCCATTCTCCCAAGCCTATAGTGCTGTAGGATTTCTGAGCACGTGGTCAACGTGCCTGAGTAGTTCCGCTCGTACGAGCGTTTTGGTGCCCGGGCAGGAGTGGCCGGGCTGTGGCGTGTGCGCATTCGTCCCCCTCTGCGGACTGATTTCCTGATGTGCACATTACCTTTGCTTGCCATTCGGTTTCCCTGATGTCCTTCAGGATATTAATGGCTGCATTCCCTATCCTACCCTTCGTCTACTTCCTGCACGTCTCTGCGAATGGGTTATTAATGCGATGGCGTTTAGGCTGTCGTCTCACAAAAAATTTCCGGCTTCTCCGTAATGAAATTCCCTGATTGGTCAATTCTCAGAAGACATCATCAGGGTCATGTGACCGCATCTGACTAATCAGAGAACACCGCGAGGTTTGAAATTTATCACGAAATTTCATGACTGCTCTAGAGAGGCCACGTGCCCTTATCACGTCGTCGCACCTGCCCACCGTGGAAGGCGGTAATCTGCGCACCAGATTATGAGCAAACTACTCACCGTTGCCAAATCGGCCAAATTCCAAATTCTAATACATTTGCCAGATTCATTTCTTTTTGCCCCCTGCCTACCGTGGTGCTGTGCATCAACCTTGAAGGGTCTCAGGAAGCGCAGCCTGGGTATCACAAGCCCCACAACACAGCCACCGGCCGAGGATGTGGCTTACTGCTGTACAACTGTGCCCGTGAGGCTATCAGGGCTCCTCGCGATCTATGAACGCGACTGCGAGGGTTGTGACGTCATCAACACCGCGTGACATCACTGGAACAATCATAGACTATCGCCAAAGTTGAAAACCTGAGCACCCGCAAAAGTTCCCAAGTATGCTAAAAAATTTTGGAACTAGGTCAACCAAAGAAAATGGATTAAAGTAGATTAGTCATATCGGATTAGTATAATATCATACAGTAATCTAGTGAAGGGTACTCGAACATTGTAGGAGGTGATGACTTTTGCATGCCGTATAAAGCCAATATAATCGGTTTCAACAGGAGTTTTCACGGGAAAATCACAAGAATATTGGACACTCATTGCATACACCGCAACAGGCAACCTAAATGCTATCGCATTTTCTCCTTTAAGAAAATGCTTAAGAAGGTCCACAATTTTTGTATCTTCGTATTTTTCTTTGTGGTTACTGCGAGCGCCATGCCTGCCTCCTCCTCTCAGCGGGGCATCATCACCTGACTGGTGCGCTGTTTCTGAGTTTGCCATTCGTGTCTGCGACTGCAGTCGGCATGATCCGTCGAACCGGCCCTTTCGCATCCGTGAATAGCGAGTTTTCTGCCGATATTCAGTTGTTTTTCGATCGCTTGAGCTCTGGGCTTTCTTCCACAGTAACATATCGGGTGCAAGTTCCTTGTTATGGGATTTACTTGTGAGATGTCCAGCTTTCCGGGAGCTTCAAATTGGTCTTGCGTTGTGCTTATGTGTAGCATTTTGGATATGTGGAACACTTTTATGCTTGTCTTGCTGTTGGCTAGGCGGCATTTCTGCGATTTAAGGATGACTTTAACTATTTGATCCAGCTATCATTGATTCCCATCTTCAGTAGCCTTTCTGTTGAGGCGCTGATCGGAATGCCGAGTTCTCTTATATACCTTTCTTATCAGGGCGCTGATTTTCTCCTTGTCTCTCTTTTCAATATAAGGTACGGTGCGACGTACGCAGTTCTGATTTCTAACACGTGTGTTGGTTTTAAGGTGTCTTTCTCGGAAATGCCCCTTTTGGTACTGGTAATTCTGCCTATCATTCTGCCCCCCACCCCCCTCCCCGCCACCGGATGCGGGCTGGGGTAGTTTCGGGCACTAGGCTTTGCTGCGGTGCAACGCCGGCGGTGGGGATGGGTTGGCCGGGGCCCATCCTGCGGGGATGCGAAACCCCACGGGAGTGGCAGCGACTCCCAGGCGACTGTGAGGGCCAGTCGCGCTCGTGTGGTCCGATGCCTGAGCGGAGGCACGCCTGGGGACACACCCAGGCTGGACCCACGAAATCCGGCACGGAAGGCATGTGTCAAAGCTCAAAAGGTTTTCAAATGCATGCTACTCGCCTCCGCACGCGGGGGCGTGCATGTCTGGCGACCGACGTGCCGGTCTCTGGTTACGGAGAGGCCAGGCCCGCGCGGGGGCTCACAGCAGCCAGGCTCCTCGGAAGCGATGTCCTCGGGGAGGAAGCTTCACAGCTGACCGCGGGGCCATTGGGGTCATTGCCGGACGCCGAGGTAGGTGGGCGTAGTACGACCAGTGCGAAAACCGTCGATGTTGTGGAGTCGAAGTAGGCCCGGGTCATCTCAACCTAAGCCACGTTGTTGGTTTTTGGCCTGGTCAGCCCAGCCTTGAACACTCCCTCCTCAATAGGCCTGGAGCAAGCTAGGGGAGAAAATAAGTGCATGGTTGGTTGGCTGGAAGCACAGGTGGGTCCCCCCGGAGGTGTTAGGTCATGGTGCCGAGGGACGGAGGGCCGATAGGCTGACGACCTAAGCTTCTATTGGCCGGATCACACCATACATACTTCCGGTGTCTTAAAAACCGCGAAAGCACTCGACGGTTAGTAGCTGGTAGGTTGGAAACAAACCCTGAAAGTCGTGGAGAAGTCTGAGGTAGCTGACCCCGGATTAGGTTCTCCCGTCTCCGGCGGTAGGAGCCCGTAGCGTTAGGTGGGTGGTCGGGCATCCCGTGAGCGGGGCCGCATCATTGGGCAATCTTGATACCCTCCCTGTTCTCGCCACTCAGGCCAGCATTGGAGTCAACACATTCGAAGGATCAGAGCAGAAAACTCGCTGTCGCCATTTCCATCCCTATGCCCATAACCCCTTTCCTGACAACCATACAACCTATCCATTTCACCCATCCTCTCCGCTACGTCCCAGGGGAGATCAGGGGAGTCTCCCTGGGCCCGCTCCCCCCACTGTGGGTCGCTATGTAGCTTTTTACTCCCCTCCCCTCATTTCTTTTCATTTACCTCGCCTACGGGCGGTTAAATTATACCACTGCACTCGGGCTTTTTCATTTATCTTCAAATTGGATTAAGCCTGTTCTACGTAAGTGGCGCCTGCAGGGGCTTAATATTTTTCCATCTTTTTAGGTTGCCCTAACCAAATATATATGCCTATCATCCTTCCTCTTCGTTTTGACATGTCTCTTAGGCATGTTATTACCTGGTCAGAGCAGAAAGTTAGGCGAGTTGCTTGGTTGGTTGTCCTTCGTCTTTTCCTGCGCTGTTACCTACCATGCATGTTATTACCTCAACATAATTGTTGTTTGCGATTGTCAGCCCAAGACGTTTGGGCCTTAAAACTAATAATAATAATAATAATAATTGGTTTTGGGGGGAACGGAAATGGCGCAGTATCTGTCTCATATATCGCTGGACACCTGCACCGCGCCGTAAGGGAAGGGATAAAGGAGGGAGTGAAAGAAGAAAGGAAGAGAGAGGTGCCGTAGTGGAGGGCTCCGGAATAATTTTGACCACCTGGGGATCTTTAACGTGCACTGACATCGCACAGCACACGGGCGCCTTAGCGTTTCGCCTCCGTCGAAACGCTGCCGCCGTGGTCGGGTTCGAACCCGGGAGCTCCGGATCGGTAGTCGAGCGCCCTAACCACTCAGCCACCGCGGTGGGGCAAGGCCTTGGCACTCCTTGAATTCCTGTTCCGTTAAACCCCAGCTGAATGGGGTTGCCGTTCCTCCCTTTCCTGAATATTCAGGAGTCTGATTTTTTTCGGGACGTATGTTTGCAGGCGATAAAGATACGCTTGGAATGTGTTTGCGGCTTCCTGCAGTCGGTGTTGCATTTCTCCTTCGTTGCCTCTGCTCGCACATATAAAAATTATAGATGACTGCGGCTACCCGCATTGGAAGAATACGAAAGCGTTGACGCCTCCTCTTTACTGGTCGCCTTTCAAATTTGGCACCACGGTTGTTTTCTCGTTCACTTGATTGATTGCTTATCGATAATATTATTATACTCTCGTTTCATCCCGGCAACCATTTCGAGTTTTCAAGTTTAATTATTTAATCGATTAATTGACACTCAATAAACACATTTCAATTCATTTCGAACTTTATTTCCACTCCTTTGCTCATTTTCCCGCAATTTTGCCATCCACTGTTGTTTTCCCGTTCACTTATTATATCGACGTCCGCACCATTTCGAGAGATTTCACATTTTTGGCTCTAATTTTTTAACTAATTACCCGATTGTCACGAAAGTTTTTTGCCCATTACTTTCACTTTACCCTCTTTCGATTACATTCACTCTTTTAACTCTATCAATTTCTTGTTTCTCACAATCGCTGCGGACATCGCTGCAGACAGCTGCGGACACTACTTTTCGGACATAGCCTAGTAATGTCATTTCCTTAGAGGGCATGCTTTATGCCATCTATGGCGTGGAGTTTGAGTTGGAGCCCCAGCATGGCTGTGCTAAACAGCTTCGGGAATAATACTGCTTCTTGTAGGGTCGCCCTCCCACCCGTATTTATGGGTTCTGCTTTGGCCCAGCCTATATTGAGATTGACTCTGTGTTCGGGCAGGAAGTCCGATATATCTTTACGTCGTTTCGCCGCAGCTTGTATTCTGTAGGTTAATATGGCATTGCGCTGGACATTGTGAAATGACCCCTTGAGATCTAATGCAAGGATTGCTTTGATTTGGCTGTTTCTCGGCACATCTTTCACTTCCTTTTTAGCAGCGCGAAGAAGTCATGGGTTGATAGGTTGATTCTGAAACCAACCATGTGGTTCGGAGTTCTTCCTTCTTTTTCAAAATCTTTGTATAGGCATTTTTGCTTATTTTTTAAGAAGTTAGTGAGCATGATGTGAGCCAGATTGGTCTTAGGTCTGCTTTATTGATTTTTTCCCCGGATTGAGTATGAAGCGCACCACTGCCGTCTTCTGGGCGTAAAGTGTTTTTGGTTTGGTTTACTGGTTTATCAAGGTTTACCATCCCCAAGCGACTCAGGCTATAAGAGAGGCTGTAGTGAATGTCTCCGGAAATTTCGACCAACTGGCTTCCTTTAACGGGCACTGACATCGCACAGCACACGGGCCTCTAGAATTTTGCCTCCATCGAAATTCGACCGCCGCGGCCGGGGTCGAACTCGCGTCTTTCGGGTCAGCAGCCAAGCGCCATAACCACTGAGCCACCGCCGAGACTACTGAGTATTTTAATTTGGCCCAGTAGTTATTGCAAATTTTGTTAGGCTTATAACTGAAGGCTTATATCTTACTAATCAATTGTTCTTTTGCGCTCAGGTTTTTAAATGTTTTGTGAAACACTTATCCAAGCTCATATCCCAATCGTAATTAGTATTCAATGCGCAGACGCTGCACCTGAACACATTTTTGACATGTACGATTTTGACACCACCAGGGCTTAACGGTTGCCAGCGGTGGCCATAGAGTGATGACAGGTGATATTTGTAGAAGAGAATCTGCTAGTATTTTTGCGGAGGCGCCTTTATTGGTATGTTTGTTGGACTGCTGACGTGAATTTCCACTGCTGGCGAAAAATTGTGTTCAATTTACCTTTTTTTTTGTTCGAATCATGCATGTGATGTCTTTGGTTTTTTTATCTTTTAATTTTGTGCTAAATGTTACCTTGCCTTGTATCTCGTTGTATTGCCCCTCCTGCCTGGGCCTACCAAGGCTGGCAGTATTGAATAAACGAAAAATGAATGTTCATCGCAGCAAATGGACTAAACCTTCAGATTATAGCTTTCTGATGTACTTTTCGCTATCATTCAAGGTGAATGTTCGGATGTCGACGAACAGCAACCGGAGCAGAGGAATAGTGAGAATAAATGCACGTCTGACCTTGCGCTTTTATTCCGTTTTTTCTCTGCCACTCTCCTCCTCCTGTGAGCATCGGCAGTGAATTCAAGAAGCGACCGGGGTACCCAAACTGCAACTCGCGCACTGCCGCTCGCGTAGCACGTGTGGCGCACTCGACACTGGGAGCAATGCAGTGTGTTTCGCGGTTTTCATGTGAAAGCATATACGGTGTGCCCATAAACAGCGTCTGCTCTCTCCCCGACCGAGAGTTATTCCCGCCGCATAAGCCTACGGATGAGAGGAAATTTCTTGTCATCCGTAGAGGACAGCCTTTGATCAAGATACACACACAACAGATTATGTTCCAGTTTATGAATTGCTTTATAGTAAACAGCTGGTTTGAAAACAGGCCCAAACCAGATGCATTGAGCCTCGCGCAAGCTTAGAACTTAGACGTGCCGAGCTCCGCGCTGGACGTTACGCAAGCGCTTCATAAAGCTCGATAGACGAGGGCGTTACAGATTTGGGGAAAGCCTTCATCTTGTCCACAGTTGCCTTCCAGGAAGGCTATGCAAGTTTTCAACATGTGTGTTGGAACACAACATGGAAGCTGGAACACAAGTCTGTCAGCAACAAGAACGAGCAGGCATGATACAAAACGCAAGGTAAACAGGAGAAAGCGGCGCCTTTTGTGAGAACTGCAAGATTCATCTATCCCTTACAGAGTAAAAAAAGCTTTAGAGTTCCCTACACTAGAAAATAAGATTTTTTTTCGTTCATTTCTTTGTTGTCGATTTCGGTAACCAGACCAGTTTCTAGCGCATTTTACACCCACTGAGCCCTGATGTCCGATTTTGACACCATATCTGTAAATCAATTAATACCTGCACCACGAGTTTTAATTTTTACTAATTGGTTATGGAGCCTTAGGTACTGTAAAAACACGCAGAAAAAAATCTACGTCCAAATTAAAAGATAGAAGGCCGGAACGGTGAATTGCTTCTCGGAAATTAACTTCTATTTCCCCATCTCAGCCTTTATTCGTTCACATTTTATTGTCGTCCGCCTTTAGAGCAGAATGGATGTTGTCTCTATTATCAAGCTTATCCGGTGAAGCTGTCTTAGCGAAGCTAAAGATCGTGGCAGCACTAAACCCTGTGGTGTGCCTACGCCTCGCAGTTCTATGCGCCGAAAGTTCATACCCCCCGCATTCGAAAATGCTGTTGTTCCGCAAAGAAGGCTTCCAAAATAAAAGAGTAGAATAGAATTAGCATTCACGGGGAAGTTCTCCTTGCCCTATTGTTCACGTTAGGTAACACTACGGCATACTTTACAGCAAGCCTTTCAAAGATTCTGTTTGTGCGCAAGTTTCTTCAAACACAACCAGATTAGATAGGAAACAGATTTTGATCCGTAGGAAAATGAAGAGAGTTTTGAGGACAAAAATATGTAATAAAATGACCACAACTCCACTAAAAGAGAGCGTAGCAAGGATGGAGACAAAATGAACTCGACATGTGAAGGAGCCACAGAAAGGAATAACGTTATTGTATAATCAAACAAATGTAAAAAGGAAAACATGTTCAGAGAACAGCATTACTGCAATGTGCAACCACCTCATTTACATATAGTCCCACACACTAAGCGATAACGTAGCCAAAAGTTTCTCGCGGATACAGAGAAAGGAAATATAGTTTACGAAAACAGTCCTCGTTCCCCATCCCTCGTCTTTCGGCCTGTTTTACAATGAACATAAAAGCAAGTTTGAGGAGCAGTTAAATGCCCAGAAGGAGAGTCGACCAGCGAAGTGTTGCCGTCTTCAGTTGTAAGGTTGGCATGCAGCTAGCTTTCATAAGGAGCATGAAGCTTATTAAGTTCGCACAGCTGGCGTCGGTTGCGAATTGTAAATATGGAGAACCGTATTAGTGAAGCCTCAAAGTAGGAGTTAAATTTAGATTGGTTGTGTGCAAAGTACGATTAAAGTTTACACGATGATTAACTACGAACTGACCCAACGCTCTACGCTATTGAAGGGCAGTGCCTTACAATGATTTCTAAATGCAACCCGTAAACTTAGTACAATGTCTATAGACTGTCCGCCGGAGCATTTGTAACGGGTGCCAAAAAGCCGGCTCCGACATATCTAGGAGAAACTTAACTTCTCTCTGCGCTTCTTCTTAACAATCCTCACTGATTGTTTCCCAGTAGACACCTATTTTGCTTTTTTTTTCTTTTCCTTTATAAAACTCAACTCTGCACATAGCACGATTGCGGAACTGTTTATGGTTTATGGGGGATTTAACGTCCCAAAGCGACTAAGGCTATGAGGGACGCCGTAGTGAAGGGCTCCGGAAATTTTAACCACCTGGGATTCTATTACGTGCACTGACATTGCACAGCACATGGGCCTCTAGAATTTCGCCTCCATCGAAATTCGACCGCCGCGACCGGGATCGAACCCGCGTCTTTCGGGCCGGCAGCCGAGCGCCATAACCATTCAGCCATCGCGGCGGCTGATTGCGGAACTATCTTTTGAATATTTCTAGTTATGTCTGTTGATTGTTCGTCATTTAACTGTAAAAACATCATCAATTTTAATGGCTCTAACTGTCTTATCTTTGTTCGCCGCCTTGAAGTGGACGTTGGTGCCGACTCATTCACCTCTATGTCTGTACCTGCATTTTTTTGTCATCAGGCGGGGCGCGCGATTACAAGACGCTCTTTTAGGCTTCAAAAGACCTCTGAAAAACATCCTAAAATTTATCGAACCATGCTTCGCCGATTAAAACCGATTTTGGACATCGCAGGCAACATCACTGGTTGGAATCACGAAACACCCAGTCAGAAAAAAAAAGCATATGGGGTGCCGATTCGCGGAGCATAACTTTTTCCTGCATTGCATCGCTAGCCAGGCAGTTGGTATTTGATCCAATGAACACAGCACACATTTCCGACCAAGTTTTTATGCTCTCATAGACTTCTTATAACGAGCGCGCAGAAAGAAGTATTTTTTTCTCTGATATTTCATCCCGCAAACATTTCTATATCCGGATACATACATCTCAATTTCTGTAGGCCGTGCAGTTAAACGCCAATTGCACTTACATGCACTCATTTTCCTGGGCACTAGGAAGACATCAGGATGCAAGGAACAGAAACGGCACGAAGCAGATAAAGTTATTGTACAAACATTATAACATATACTCTTCACATTTATTACGTAACCGTAGGCACACTAACACAATTACAGCAAACATCATAGAGCTTGTTCTGCCCCAAGCAGCGCAGGTAATCGGCCCAATAATGCAACAGGACGGTTCCATCCTGGTCCTTTGTAGGGCCGGCCTTTGCCAATACGCTTCCAATATTGGGCAATTACCTGTGCTGCTTGGGGCAATGCGTCATCATATCGTGAAACACTCCACGAACCAGCTTTCGCTGACAACTTGCCGCACCATTGGTGCAAGCACAAGTATTTTTTTTTTCTTTGCGCTTCTAACTCTGATGCGCCATACCTTAGGAAAATTTCTGAATTCTTTGAATTATGTTCGAGGCCGTTTCCTGCAACAACAGTTAACAGCTGTATCACAATCCCTTTCTATGAAGTTTTCTTTTCTCTCGTTCTTTGCACCAGTGTTAAAAAGAATATATGTGATTAAATTTGCACACAAGATAAACAATACCTTTCGTGTCTTACCCTGCTTTTCGACAACGACTTACGCACAATGCACAAAGGCTTCCGGCGCTGTTTGCAGATGTCCGAAAGGCAACTGCACTGTTCTTGTGGAAACTGCGTCGTCCGAAGCGGTTTTCTAGAAGGGAGTGTACCAGTACACGAGCAAAGCACTGGTTGTTGCTAAGCTCTGTTGCGTGTTCACCGGTTTCTTTTTGCTACTTCTGTTCTGTTTGTTAGACCATTATTTGGTTTCGCCTTTCAGTAGTTCTAATTCTATTGCCTCACGCAGTTGTCGTCTCTATAGCTCTGTGCTGATTCTCAGCAACATAACTGCGACGCATAGCGACTCGCTGTTGCTAGGTATATTTAAGTTTAAAGCTGTATCTCACCTACTCCTCGAGCCTCCAGAACATGTAAATGAACGTTCATACTAAAAACAAGTATGTTCCTGATTTTATACCAGCTCACATTTCGCCTCAAAAATTGTTTCCTTGCAATAAACAAACTTCTGAGCAGAGAAAAAAGGGGTCAGAGTTGACTGGCCGTAGACATGTTTCGCGAGCCATGATTTTTGGGGCAAACGTGACAGCACCATAGCCAAAAAATCTGGACAAAAGAATTTTTGATCGAGAACCAGTTTATGGACGCAATTTTTTTCATACATTGTAAGCCAAATATTACCTTCTTGCTTCCCGTGTGAGGGGGAACTGTTGCGACAAGTCGTATCTGTGTCGTGCAATATTGGAGTACGAAATGGTCTCAGCAGCTCAGGCGACTAGAAGTGGGTTGGGTGCATAAAAATAGCCTTTATGCTTTACTGTAATCGTTGTGTCAATTTTGGAACTAGCTTCTTTACCAGCAAGCGATTGTGCTTCAAGTACACGGATAACCGTAGTCTCCTTGTTGCAGAAAGTTGCGAACTGCGGATTGTGGGGCGTTTAACGTCACGAAGAGAAATATGCACTAACGGGATTGACATGGTGAAATATTTCGGATTAATTCAGATCAGCTGTGGTGTTTAACGTGTATTTCAATTCACGTCAGAGGGTATTTTTATTTATTTCGCCTGCACCAAAATATGGTCGCTGTGGCCGGTATTCAATCCGAACCTTGCTTGGGAAAAACAGCCGAACGCCAAAGCCACTTAGCCACCACGGAGGCCTGATAATGCTTCATATATATTGAGAAGTACCTCGGTTGCACAGAGTAATAAGCGAGTACAAACTACATCCGGTGCGTAGCATTCATTTTGAAATTTCTGCGGACCAAAACTTCCACCTTGAGGTCTTTGAAGTGCTGCGTGTGCAAAAGTCGAAATTCTATAGTGTCACAAATTTGTGCAGAGGAAAAAGTTCAAGAAGACAATTTCTTTCACACTGATATTGTGTCAGACTGCACGGTCTGTTCGAAAGTAAGTGAAATACCTCCTGCGGTCAGATATTGTAGTAATCTCAAAGAAGCTGTATTATGATTGTACCCTGAACTTCGCTGCCGCACAGCGTGTTAACTTCACCTCTAGCGCTCGCAGCGCTGCGGGTGGGAATAGCGAGAAATAGAATAATACAGTTAAAGCTCGATTCCGAAGTTAGTATACGCAACGACAACGAGCTCGCCGAAACAAGCAGATTAAAAACTCATTCTTAAAGGGCAGCTTTTATAAAGCAACGAAAAGCTTAGTGTGCAAGCTGGCTGACTCAGCAGCGGTTTCCCTGGAAGCACGATACAATAATTTTACGGGGAATGTTTTCCTCACTGGATCCACAACTTTTTATTGAGGCCAATGGTTGAAAACCTGACATACTGAGCTCGACATCGACTACAAGCCGACAGACGTGTGCTACCAGAAACTAGACTGGCCCCGTCCGCCAGACCGTAGCTGCCGTTTTAGCACAACGTAGCCGCTCGCATGCATTTCTGCGTTCAAAGCATTGACTGCAATCTCATACGCATTGTGGACAGTTTTACTGATCCCCGCTTACCTCCCTGAAACAACATATGCAAAATATTGTGGCGCCAGTTAGCGGGAACAATCGAAAGTATTTCACTCGGCAATGTTGGTGAAAGACTTTTCCCAGTCTCTACTTTTATTTTACATAGCAAACTCATTCCGGAATGCGTTGTTATTAAGAGAATATAGCGAACACTTTTTAAAACTAGAGAGGCAAACCAGCGTCGATCATTTACTAAGACATGTATTGTCTTTCATTCAGATGTGATCTGAGGGTGAAACCCATCAGTAATATCATCTTTAATCGCTTTTCGTGGCCTGATTTTGTCCATTTCATGAGACGTTCGCTGCCAAATTGAAACGACTAAACTCTTTTTCATGGCACGTGCAATGCCATGAAACAAACACGAGGCTGTCAATATGTGAAACTTCACTCGTAACCTTATAATATTGTCACTGAGCAACGGTTGGCGTAAGCAGGGCTTTAATTAGACGCGCAAGACGTTGGAACGCGCAAGGCAGCAGGCAGCATGAGAGACGAAGAAGACGAAGCATCTAGCCCCGAGATGGCTCAAGGCTTGCCAACTGCCAGGAAATGCAGTTTAGCCGCTGTATGGCGCCACTAGAGTAGTTGGTAGCGTAGCATTGCTCCCCCTCTCTTGAAGACACCGACTCGGTGTGGTAGCAATTGCAGGCAGGACCACAAGGGTAGTCGCACGTGTCTGGCGTGTGGTATAGACACACGCGAGGGGCTAGCAGACGTGGTACGGCTTCATCCGAGCGACGTGGACAACTTCGGAGGTCGGCCGTCTAGAAGAGCGAACTGTTCCTTGGGGGAGAACTTCGTAGGTAACTTGACTGAGCTGGCGGAGCACCTCGTAGGGGCCAAAGTATCTGCGTAGAAGCTTCTCAGAGCGTCCCCTCATGCGGATTGGGCTCCACACGCAGACTTGTTCGCCGGGCAGGTAACGCACATTTCGGTGGCGGAGGTTGTATCGCTGAGCGTCGTGAACTTGCTGGTGCCGGATGCGCTGTCGAGCGAGTTGGCGGGCGGCCTCAGCGTAACGAACAAATTGGGCAGAACCCATAACAGAGGATGGATGCTGGATGCAGCATGGTTGTGGCTTCGCGACCATGTACTAAACGAAATGGAGTCAAGCGTGTAGTTTCCTGGACCGCAGTATTATAAGCAAAGGTGACGTAAGGGAGTATGGCGTCCCAGTTCCGGTGGTCCACGTCGACATACATAGAAATCATGTCGGCGAGCGTCTTGTTGAGCCGTTCGGTGAGGCCGCTCGTTTGAGGGTGGTAAGCGGTTGTTTTGCGGTGACTGGTGCCGCTTAGGCGCATAACCTCCTGCGTAAGGGCCGAGGTGAACGCTGTTCCCCTGTCAGTTAAAACGATGGTGGGTGCACCGTGACGAACCACAACGTTTTGAATGAAAAAGTTCGCAATTTCGTCAGCAGTACTACGGGGAAAAACTTTAGTCTCACAGTATCGGCTGAGGTAGTCGGTGGCGACCACAATGTAGCGGTTGCCCAACGAGGACTCCGGAAATGGGCCGAGTATGTCCATGGCAACTTGGTGGAAGGGAGCCTGAGGCGGATCAATAGGCTGAAGTAGGCCGGCTGGCTTAGTCGGCGGCGTCTTGCGACGCTGGCACTCGCGGCAAGTTCTTACGTAACGTATCACAACTGCAGCAATCCTTGGCCAGTAGTATTTTTGCCGTATTCGTGCCAATGTTCGACAAAAACCCAGGTGACCAGAAGATGGGTAATCATGGCTAACCTGCAGGACTTCGTCGCGAAGGGCCGTAGGCACGACGAGTAGATAGACAGCGTCTGTTGGACTGTAGGTTTTCTTATACAGGACGCCGTCACGTAAACAGAACGACGACAGCCCGCGCGAAAAGATTCGCGGGGGAGACTGAGCGCTTTCTTTTAGATACTCAATGAGGGGCCGTAGTTCGCTGTCGTCCCTTTGGTGTTGAATGAGAATGGACGTGGAGATGGCACCAAGAAAAACAGAATCGTCGTCGGGGTCAGCTCGGTTGTCCTCGATAGGAGCACGAGACAAACAGTCGGCATCACTGTGCTTCCTACCAGACTTATAGACCATGGTGACATCGAATTCCTGAAGTCGAAGGCTCTAGCGTGCAAGCCGTCCCGAGGAATCTTTGAGGTTCGCCAGCCAACACAGCTAGTGGTGGTCGCTGACGACCCTGAAAGGGCATCCATATAGGTACGGCGAAATTTTGTTACTGCCCACACAATGGCCAGGCATTTTTTTTCGGTGGTGGAATAGTTCGCCTCAGATCGTGACAATGTGCGGCTCGCGTATGCGATTACGCGTTCGAGACCATCCTGCCTCTGCACAAGGACCGCACCGAGGCCGATGTTGCTGGCGTCTGTGTGTAGTTCAGTGTCGGCTGACTCGTCGAAGTGTCCAAGGATGGGCGTACTTTGGAGACGAGTGCGGAGGTCTTCAAAGGCTTGCTGTTGCTCCAGGCCCCAGAAGAATGGTTCGGAATCTTTCGTGAGTCGCGTGAGGGGCTCAGCGATCTGGGAGAAGTTCTGCACAAAACGCCGATAATAGGCGCAGAGACCCAGAAAGCGGCGCACACTGCGCTTATCGATGGGCACAGGAAAAGCAGCCACGGCAGTAGTCTTATCGGGGTCTGGGCTAACCCCCTTTAGCGCTCACGATGTGGCCCAGAAAATTCAACTCTTCGAAAGCGAAGTGACACTTTCCGGGCTTCAGGGAAAGACCAGCCGACCGAATTGCTTCGAACACAGCGCGCAGGTGTCTCAGGTGCTCTTCGAACGTGTCAGAGAAGATGACAACGTCATCCAAGTACACGAGACAAGACTGCCATTTGAGATCGGCAAGAACGGTGTCCATCATCCTCTGGAAGGTTGCAGGAGCCGAGCACAGGCCGAAAGGGAGTACCCGGAATTCGTACAGTTCGTCCGGTGTAATAAAGGCGGTCTTTTCCCGGTCGCGTTCGTCCACCTCGATTTGCCAATAGCCGCTTCGTAAATCTAGCGATGAGAAGTACTTGGCGTGGCGCAGCCGGTCCAAGGAGTCATCAATACGCGGGAGAGGATAAACATCCTTTTTAGTGACTTTGTTTAAACGTCTGCAATCAACGCACAACCGTAAGGTTCCATATTTCTTTGCCACTAGAACAACAGGCGACGCCCACGGGCTCGTCGACGGCTGTATCACGTCGTCCTTGAGCATTTCTTGAACTTGGCGGCGAATGGCATCGCGCTCCTTCGAAGAGATGCGGTAGGGCGGCGGACATAACGGCCGTTGGTTGGCGTCAACTATAATTCGGTGCTTTGTGAGCGGTGTCTGCCTAACCTTGGAGGTCAAGGCAAAGCAGTCGCAGAAAGACTGGTTAACGCTTTCCAAGCAGCGTTTCTGGTTAGTTGGGAGGTTTGGGTTCACGTCAGTGTTCATGGGAGTGGTCGGTTCCTCCACTGATGCCGGGGCTCCGGACAAAGCGTGCTGTCCCGCGAATTCGCCGAGTTCCTCGAAATACGCAATAGCTGTTCTGCCAGGCAAACACTGAGGTTCACAACCAAAGTTGGTCACCAAGAGTTCGGTTCGGCCCATGTCCAGTTCAACAATTCCTCTAGCAACACAGACTTGCCGACCAAGGAGCAGCGACACGTTGGTTTCAGCAATGCTACGAATTTTGGTGCTGTTATCGCACTCTACAGTAACAAACATGCTGGATCTTGATGGGATCAAAACCTGGTCGTCACGGACGCATAACTTAGCCCTGCGTGGCTCGGTATCGTCGTCGATCGGACCTTGGGTGGAAAACGACGCGATTAGCTCCTGTAGGTTGATAACGGCACCGTACTCTTGAAGGAAATCCAAACCGAGTATGAGGTCTTTGGAGCACGCGGGTAACACAGCAAATCAGCCAGGGAAAGTAACACCGCGGATCTGGATTCGCGAAGTGGACTCGCAAAAGGCGTATAACCGTTACAGAAAGAGGTGGGTGTCCCTTGCGGCACTAGGAATTCTCAAAAGTAAACACGACGTTCCTGAAGGGAAAGTTGAGTTGATATGGACACCGGCTCACTCTGGGCTGGAGGGCAACGAACTTGCCCACCAGTTCGCCCGAGAGATGGAATATCGGGCAGAGGAAGGTGAGCCACAGTCCATTATTAGTTATAAGGACATTACGAACTATTACAAGACGGAGAGGCGACGTTAGCCCGATCCTCACAAATCGCTTACCAGAGAACAGCAAGCGATCTACATGTAGATACAGGCAGGATCCTTCCCGCACCCTTACCTTCAAAACAAGATGTACCCGGAAAGGTACGAGAAGGAATGTGATTTCTGCAAGGCGCAGTTAGGCACGCTACAACATGTCATTGTAGTATGCAACTTCAACAAGGAAATCCACCCACCTCTTACCTGCCCCACTACCCCACCCCATCCCTCACCCTCTCTTACCGAGCGATGGGAGACCTTGCTAACCAGCCCCGCCGTGGAAGACCAGCTCGTCCTGATCTCCAGGGGCCAGGCGGCTAGGGAAGCATATGGGTCCCGTGAAGAGGGAACCACTCCCATCGACGGCGTCTAAGCAGACGTCGAGCTCGAATCAATAAAGTTGTTTCTCTCTCTCTCTTCGCGAAATGCAGACACCGATCGGAGTTACCACATGGCCACCAGCTGTACGGATCTGCGGCCCAGACCAAGGGGTCAGAACCTTCCTCAAGACCGTGGCTAACCGTCTGCTCATTACCGAAAAATCGGCGCCGGTATCCACGAGTGCGGTAACGTCGTGGTTGTCGGCTGATACCGGAATTTCGGCGGAGGCCAGTCGGTCGCAGCGCGTCGTCGAGGTCGTCGGGTCAGGTCGTCGTCGGTCGGAGCGTCGCGGCGAATCGTCGGGTGGAGGCTCTTGACTTGGTCCAGCAGCGGCAGCCCTACCCCCGGAGGACGCCGTCTTCAGTTTTCCCGACGTGGGGACGTACCTCTGAACTGGCCAGAGGATGACGGGCGGCCGGGCGAAGAGAACCGCCTTGGGGATGGCGATCGGGACTGGCGTCGCAGCGAGGTCGAAGATTGCACGTTTTCAGCCAAGTACTTTTCGATATCCCGTGGTCTTTCACCGTAGCGTGGTCGAGGTGCGTCAGGTGAAAACCCCCTTAAACCCATCCTGCGGTAGGGGCAGTGGCGGAGGATGTGGCCAGGCTCTCCGCAGTGGTAACAGAGCGGCCGATTGTTTGGCGTAGGCCAAACGTGCGCTTTGCTCACGGGGGGCCTGAACTCCTGCGGCACGGAGGGTGCTGTTGCGATTGGCTCCTGGAGGTATTGCACTGGAGCGATGAGGGAAAAGGCACGCATCGCTGGCCCGGGACTTCGTAGCGCCTCGCTGTACGTCATAACGGAGGGCGCCGGGTGTGGAGCAAGGGGTGGCTGCACAACTCATCGGATTTCTTCGCCCGATTGAACAGTCGGGTCATGTCCTCGATGAACATCGCGACGCCCTCGTTCGGCTGCTGTGATCTCGAGCGCAGGGCGATTTCAGCTTTCTCTTTTCTTTCGCTGCTGGTAAATGTCGCTAGCAGCTCTCGACGAAAAGCCTCCCAGGTGATAAAGGAAGCTTCGTGGATCTCAAACCACGTTTTGGCCGAGTCCTGCAGCGCAAAGTAGATGTTGCGCAGCTTGCGTTCACCGTCCCACTCATTGAAACCCGCCACTCGGTCAAAGCTGGCCAACCAGCCTTCGACGTCCTCGAACCTGTCCCCGTGTAACGGTGGCGGCGATCGAGGTGCGTGAAGGACAAATGGCGGGGCACTCCCGGAGTGCTGACTTGTCTGGCTAGCCGCGGTGGATGTCATGGCCCTTACCGGCGCTGTCAGTTGGCCGAACTAGGGTTGTAGGCCTCGCAGGCGGCGGCTCGCCTTGTGGACTGGTGTTGTAGCCACGCGTTGAGAGCTGACGTCAAAGGTGTCCTCGAAGTGAGCGTACATGGGCCTGTACCCCGCACCTCCACCAAATATGTCACTGAGAAACGGTTGGCGTAAGCAGGGCTGGTTTACTTGCTTTAATTAGACGCGCAAGACGTTGGAACGCGCAAGGCAGCAGGCAGCACGAGAGATGAAGAAGACGAAGCCTCGAGCCCCGAGATGGCTAAAGGCTTGCCAACTGCCAGGAAATGCAGTTTAGCCGCTGTATGGCACCACTAGAGTAGTTGGTAGCGTAGCAATATATGAACAATGAACAAACAAGCAAAACCGTGCAAAGATTCGCAGCAATGTTATTATTGGTTCCACTTAATCCTTGTGAACGACTCTGATCTCTGCCGCGCCAACATCTTGGAGAGTTTGAATTAATGTAGAGTGAACAGTACTCTTCCTACGTCGTCGTGGCGAACTCCTGTTCATTCAATTTCCAAACCTTGCCTTAACCATGACGCGTTGCGAAAATTTTCTGGGAATGTTATTTTTCAGTCACTCTTTCATTGCCATAATATTCATTCTGTATGTCTACATTGCTTGTGCTCTGCCATGCATTTATTTAGTAAGAGCTTTTCCCTTTCTAGATGATTTCTTTTTCAGGCCACTTAGATTCCATGTATCTCCAAGCAAATCATACTAAGAGTGGAGATCCAGTGTGTGGCTATGTTTGTGGTTTCGCGTCATCACGAGCTTGTCATCATGATAACGTTCGAACGAATTGAGTTATAAGGAAAAGAATGGTTGCATTAGATAGAGCGCCAAAAAATCTCGCAAGGGAAATCATGAGGTGAATAATAATTGGTTTTTGGTGGAAAGGAAATGGCGCAGTATCTGTCCCGTATATCGTTGGACACCTGAACCGCGCCGTAAGGGAAGGGATAAAGGAGGGAGTGAAAGAAGAGAGGAACAAATAGGTCCGTAGTGGAGGGCTCCGGAATAATTTCGACCACCTGGGGATCTTTAACGTGCACTGACATCGCACAGCACACGGACGCCTTAGCGTTTTTCCTCCATAAAAACGCAGCCGCCGCGGTCGGGTTCGAACCCGGGAACTCCGGATCAGTAGTCGAGCGCCCTAACCACTGAGCCACCGCGGCGGGGCAATCATGAGGTGCATGTTGGAAATTTAAAAACACCGGAAGTGGGCGGCGCTAAAGCGTGGCGCCAAATTTGAAAAAAAAAAAACCGGAAGTGTGGACGGAGCGAAGTTTAAAAACGAAGCGTGGCGCCAAGTTTGAAAACTCAAAATTGGCAATGATGGAACTTGATAATTAAGAAAATTAATTGAGGCAACTGGCAAATTGGATGAATTGACGTCAATTATCTCAATCTGATAATCACGTGACCCTGTGCTGTTCGTCTCTCCCAGGCAGCCGTGATCATATAATGGTTACTACTTTGTGTTGTGGCCGCGATAACGCAGGTTTGAATCCTGGTCAAATCTTACGCAATCCTCCAATGTGGGTGCCGAAGTGATATCGACATTTTTATTAGGTTTTGATTTTGTTTGGTACATCAAAACAGTCAAAACTAGTATAAGAAAGATTGAGTTTCTTAGCTTTTGGCCCTTCTGCACTCGAAAAACCATCGCGGGGACCATCCGCTAGTTAAACCACTTCTTGAACTCATATAAGGAAAGAAAGCTGGACAAAATGGTTATGATCCACTGTATTAGAGGGCGGAAAACGAAGACAAAAGAAATACCGACAAAATGAGCTCTGCACCATGCAGCGTTCATCTTGTCTAGATTTTCGTTTGAATCATTTTCCGAACTGCTACAATTGAACTTACCAAGTGATAATGAAATATATCACTGCGAGGAAACCTCGATGCATATAGTATATGTGAGTTGAGAGCGGTGCCAAAATTTTTTTGCATAAGATGGATTAAGGTGTTTTAATAAATGTAATGCAAGTGTGAGTGAGAACAGTTACGCCGCAGTAAAAAAAAATGACTTGAACAATCGGTCATCGAACACCTGTATTTCAACGGAAGGAAAGAGTCGCTAACTCATACCACATAATTGTATTTCCCTGCCATTTGTAACGATAGCGCTGAAACCACATGAGGATGTGGTCCGCTTAAAGAGACATCTTGCCCGAAATTGCTTGCGTCATTTGCGATAAAGGTACAACGGTGAAGCCAGATGAGCACATGATGTCATCAATATCTTCCCTCCATGCTGGCTTGGCTTTCTTGTTTCTTGGTTTTAAAATACATTCATTCTGCGAGGATGCAAAGTAGGTGAGAGCTAGTGTAATATTTTAAGGACACGTGGGACGGAAAGTTGCAAATTATTTATAAATTTTCCTAAGGACTGTACGCACCGAATGTTCGTTTTTCCTCATGATTGAAATTCACTTTCGTGTATATTTTAATAAATGTCTTCGCTCGGTCCATGTCTCCCACTCGGGTTCGTTTCAGCGTACGATTAAAACCTTGCTTCTTCCAGGCGGCTGTGACCAGTAGTCCTTCGTCGGCATACGCGGCATACGTGTCTTCTATTCTTTATTCATTTTCCGATCTTCTCTGAAACCCTTTATTGCAAAAAAAAAAACACTTGCGAAGAACAGTTCTCGCGAAGCAAAAACACCTCTTCAATTTTCAGCCTATTTCGTTGTGGAGAAACACGAACAATGAGCCGCAGTCCTCGAAGCCGGATGCAACCCTCTGCCTGACAACAAGTGGATTGTGGTGTCACAAGCCCTAGGAAGATAAGCTCCTTGGACGCAAGGAAAACGCCGGCTAGAACCCAGATGTTTTATCTGCTTGCTCTTTTCTGCTGTTACCTTTTTTCCGAGGTGCTATTTCGTTTCGCCTTTGCTGCAAAAATCAAAATAACAACGCTATATTTTCGAATGCACAGCCAGGCGACACTTGCAAACATTGTTGGACCTCTCTGGTAGAGAGAAAGCATTGCATTTGTCCACAGAACTTTGCGCAGAATTCCACGTGTAGAAGCGAAGGTGTTCGCGGGGCAGAAAACTTTATCGTCTCTTACCAGTAGCGCACGTTGTTTATCTCCTTAGTAGTTGCGAACGAGAAACTGAAACCGGTTCACTCTGCTACTCAGCTTCCACGACAATTTGCGCACTTTATACGGAGGCTTTTGATGAATTGCAATGCTACGATAAGACTCCTTTATTATTTAAAGCGCCACATATCTGGTGAAACACGGCCAAGCGAACATATTCTTATTCCTCTCAAAATTCTTCTCAGAAGGAATATTTGCATTGATGCAATGCCCACAATTATGCCATCATGCAATGTATTCTTTGTTTGGAGAGAAATTTTCTTGTATTCTGTAGCACTAATGATTTTAGATTATATATAGGCCCTGATCACATTGGTTTACTACACTGTTTTCTGCACGTCATGCAATGTACAGTGTAATTACCGTACTCATTTTTAACGGCTTTTCTACAGCATTCAGAGCGCAGTATTTCTCGCCAGGAGGCGGGACCTACTTCGGCTTATTTGAAGCACCTTTCTTCCTCTACCTTGGCAGCATTTTCCCCTTTTAATCATGCTCATGATGTGTAACCGTTTTTTAGCAAAATGAAGTACAAATGCAAAGTGAACTCATTCTTTAACGACTATTCTCAAAGGAGATCATTATCATCATCATCATCATCATCATCATCATCATCATCATCAGCCAGACTACGCCCACTGCAGGGCAAAGGCCTCTTACATGTCTCTCTAATTAACTGTGTCCTTTGCAAGCTGCAGCCAACGTATCCCAACCAACTTCTTGATCTCATCCGCCCACCTAACTTTCTGCCGCCACCTGTTACGCTTGCCTTCACGAGGAACCCACTCCGTTACCCTTAAGCACCAGCGGTTATCTGGACTTCGCTTTACAAGCCCTGCCCAAGCCCATTTCTTTCTCTTGTTTTCGACTACAATGTCGCTAACCAACGTTTGTTCCCTAATGCACTTTGCCCGCTTCCGGTCTTTAGCTTTACACCTATCATTTTTTCTTTCCATAGCTCGCTGCGTTGTCCTTAACTTAAGCTGAACCCTTTTCGTTAGCCTCCACGTCTCTGCACCGTAGGTGAGTACCGGTAAGGCACAGCTGTTGTACACTTTTCTCTTCGGGGATATTGGTAAGCTGACAGTCATGATCTGAGAGAACCTGCCATATGCGCTCCACCCCATTCTAATCCTTCTAGCTATTTCCCTCTCATGATCCGGATCAGCTGTCACTACCTGCCCTGAGTAGACACAATCCTTTACCACTTCAAGCACCTCGCTGTCAATTGTGAACAGCTGTTTACTTGTTAAACTGTTGAACATTAGTTTGGTTTTCTGAATGATAATTTATAGACCCACCATTCTGTTCTGCCTGTCATTGATCTAACTCACTGATCCACCTTGGGGGTTTTCCCTAAACATTTAATCAACACTGTTCCCTCCAGTTCTTCGAGTTATTGATCAATTGTTCGGCAGTCTAAAAATGCGCGAAACGCTTGTTTTCTTAGACGTTTTGATTGTTGCGGTTCATATTTCTTGCGCAAAAAAGAGCTCAAATAATTTAGATTTTGTGCGCGCAGTGCCTGATTTTGAATGAAGAAATTTCACATTTTACAATTGTGTAATATGACGCTAACCAATTTATAAACGTCTGCAGTGGGTTCGTCACTTGCCGACTGCATGCCTGAAAAGCAGCCGTTAGCTCGCCTGCACAATCGTAAGTGGCCATTGTCCTCTGAGAGCCTACGTACCTTGCGAAAGAATGGTGCTGCCACCTGTATTTTCCTGCACGAAACACTAGGAAAAGTACTGCTCGCTAGGTGGAGCGCGGACAAAGCCAAAGCCGCAGATGGCCGCGAAGTGGAATCCTCACTCTTGTATGGACAAGAGTTCCGTCTTCTTTATATGTTTTTCTGAAAGAAGTTGTGATGAAAAACAGGGGCAATAGTAATGTATGAAAGTCAGTTACGCTTTTCTCCTTACTTGCTGGTTTTCAGAATTGGAAATAGAGCTAAAAATTCACGCGTATCGGATAGAACGTAGATAACGCACTTTCGCCGCTTCTGTGACCGGCTGCAAATTAGCTATTTAAAGTGGTGAGCTAAATGTAAAACATGTATGGGTGAAGCGACCACTGTTTTCAAAATGGCCACACTGCCACCAAGTCCAAAATTCCAATTTAGCTAGTCCCATGTACTGCACCGATTCACTTTTGTGATGACTGTTTGTTTAAGAGAAGGTGAATGCCGTAGACTGAAGCAAGAGAATTTCAAATGCACTTTCTCATCAGCACATACTGACGCTTGTGTGACGTTGTGCGGTAACAAAACACTGCCATGATTTTGCTAGGCTCCGAGTATGGACGGTCGTTACGATAAATAGGAATGACATGAATACGTGAAAGCCGACTACATCGAGCAGGGTGGCGATTCCAGGCCAGGCTCACTTTCGCTATTGGCTGAAGCTTACGTACCTTGCTTCATGACGCCCTAGTGTTAAGAGAATTTACGTGAGTACTTAGGTACTAAACATTTTTAATGCGTTCTCTGCCTGGCTCCTCACGAAACCTCTGCAGGCAGTCGGCGAGACAGGTGAGGTTTATAGAACAAAAGTTTGCAACGTAAATATGCTCAACGGAGGATAATGTCTATTTAGGTGGCATTAAATGGTATGCTAGGAAAATTTGGACTGTAAATCATCTACTACTGTCAGCATGTTTTGCCAGTCCACAGGGCTGAATTATGCCAAAAAAATGAAAAGTTTACTATAATGTCCCCATTCGGTACACAGTTTGCAGAGCGTACATCTGGGAAGACGTTAACTGCGTTAGACCGATAAAAAAAAACCGCAGTGGCGAACTCTCTTCTTTTAGTACGCATAGCGATTGTTTTTTTCTATACACGTATACTTCACTGCCTTCCTATATATATATATATATATATATATATATATATATATATATATATATATATATATATATATATATATATATATATATATATATATATATATATATATATATATATATATATATATATATATATATATATATATATATATATTCGAAACAAAGCTCCCAGCTTTACATGAATTATGAGGGTGAGACCTTATGGTCGGTGGTGTGCAGTATTTTTCTTTTAAAAACAATCAGGCGGACACCTTATTTGCGACAAAGATGCCATCAGTGCCTGCAGGCAATCTTAAATCAATCAGATGTGTGGAGCAAAGCAAGCATAGGGAAAGTTGCATCGCTAAAGAAGCACTGCGATATTGTGAATCATGGTGAATATAATATAACATCGCGCAAATTTTCAACATATAAATGAGGCATAGTTCAGAGCAGTAGATAGCGCACAAAGAGCACAATTATAACGATTTAACAGATATAGCCCGTGCACAGACTGTATAATAGAAATTGCTGTCAGTGCGGTATATAGCCACGTTTTCCACATACTAGCACAAGCGAAAGCAAATAAAATGTCGGAGCATTTCAGCGGAAGCCTGAAGGATTAAAGCAAAACCGCCTAGAAAACAGGAGATGGGTAGCGTCATGTTACGCCTACTGTAATGTGTAATGTAAGTAAGTACTTTATTGTAAGTTCCCGGGCCAATGAACTCAAGACCGGCTTTGCAGCGTTTCCATGAGACGACGCAGCGGTTGCAGTCACTTCCTAATTTTGCGATTACCGATGTCAAAACAGGTTACACGGCCATATGGTTAAATTATGTTCTGCTGCAATCTGGGCATGTAGGTGAGAGCCTGGAAGTTTTTGCAAGCAATTAGATTGAGTGCACTTCAAAATAATCTCATCCCTTGCAAGCTTTCTGTACTAACCCTCGCATTTGTGTGTTATAATTTGCATAAGATTGAATACTATGTGCTTCTTTTTTAACAGGGGTAAAACACTTCAAGCCCGTCAATTCAATACTGAAAACTGAGATTTCCCTAGCACAACCGCGATACTGACGATACTGACGCCCTAAAATCGACCGCCTCTGCAGCGCCCCTTCCGATCCGGCTCTGAACCTGTTCGTGCTGCACCACGATACTCTGTACAGATGCAATATGCACCTACATGGCACCGACCTCTTGCTTCTCGTCCCGACCCATCTTCGCTCCACGTGCCTAATTTCATGATGCTCCTACCGCAGGGTACCT
Source organism: Amblyomma americanum (assembly GCA_030143305.2). Taxonomy (NCBI): domain Eukaryota; kingdom Metazoa; phylum Arthropoda; class Arachnida; order Ixodida; family Ixodidae; genus Amblyomma; species Amblyomma americanum. The sequence goes on from JARKHS020001654.1 coordinate 118,567, forward strand.
CGGCGTGTTCCGCAAGTACGACAGCGTGCGAAGGCGGTTCTTCTGGCCTGGCCTTTACCGCTCTGTGCACGGCTGCGTGGCTCCTTCCGATCAATGTCAGCGCCGGAAAACGCCCCCGCTTCCCCCTGGTGGCCATCTTCAGCCCATCAACATTCCGACTGTCCCCTTTTTCTGTGTGGGTCTCGATCTGCTTGGGTCTTTTCCGACATCAACTTCAGAAAACAATTGCATTGCCGTTGCGACCGATTACACTACCCGGTACGCTATCACGCCCGCTATCTCGACCAGCTGTGCCTCCGATGTCACCGACTTCCTTCTCCGTGACGTCGTTCTGCTTCATGGCGCGTCTCGGCATGTGCTTACGGATCGAGACCACTACTTCCTTTCTAAAGTGGTATACAACCTTCCACACTCATGCTCCACCCATTACAAGTTCACGGCGGTCTACCATCACCAAACAAACGACCTTGCTGAACGCCTTAAGTGCACCCTTATGGACATGCTGTTTATGTATGCCTCTGACCACCATCGCGACTGGGACGTCAGTTTGCTTTTCGTGACGTCCGCCTACAATTCCTCACGCTACGATATCACTGGACGCTCCCCCTTTTACCTGCTCTTTGGCCGCGACCCGTTGCTACACTTTGACAGCTTACTGCCTCATGACCCTTTTACCAGCATTCACGCTTGTGACGCCATTGCCTGTGCTGACCTAGTTATGCTAAGGAAAAAGTCCACGTGCTGTTTGATGATGTACCTGTCGTGACTTTAGTTGATACCTGAGTGACTCTTTCCGTCATGAGTGCTGCTTTTAAGTGTCTCCTCAGACCTAAAGTTGTGTTTCGAGGGAACAAAAATGTCCTGTCATGGGGTGTGGTCGGTAAAAAAATTGCCTTCTTTTTGAGTGCAGCGTCAGTTTCTCCGGGTGGTGCAGTATACAGCGCTGAAATGGCGGTGCTCGTCTGATAGACACGCGACTTCTATCGGACGTTTGATAAGACTGTGGAACTGATTCATTTGACCTGCATGAAGAATAATGTCCTGATTTCTCATTCCATAGTTTATGCCACCAAAGGTCCCACTTAACATTTTACAATGAATTGCTCAACAGAATCCACACTTCTGCCTCGAGGCTTGAAACTTGCGTCATACAGCCCGAGTCGCCAGTATCCGTTACCTTTGTCACCGTCGCCTTCAACACGATAGTGCACAGTTCCCCCGAGGAATCGTAATTACTTCATGCGATTGATAACTCGATCTCCTCACATAAGCACTGTGCTCTGTTGGCCATCCTCGTGCGGCACTCCTTCGTGTTTGACTTTTCTCAAACGGGAGAACCACTTTACATTCCCTCATTTCGGACGCTTCACGGGGTTGACGCTGCCAGCTCCCATTCGATCCGAGAAAAGCCCTATCAAATGTCACTGTGTTAATGCTAAGTGACAAAGGAACAAGTTAAGGAGATGTTAAGCAAATGTGTTATTCTAAAGTCTCGAGTCCTTGGGCTGTTCCACTAATCCTTGTCTCAAAGAAGGAAGGTTTGAGGCGTTTGTGTTAATTTATTGCCGACGTAAGAATGAGGCCGATAGAAAAGAATTATATTCCTAACCACGCGTCGACAACACTATCAACCAGCTTTTTTTGGCCTCCCACTTTTCTTCTTTTCACTTACAATCTGGGTATTTGCAAATTTCCATGCATACCGCGGACAACGAGATAACTGCGTCAATTACACCTCACGAATTTTGTGAATTCAATGTGATGCCCTTCGGCCTTTGCAATGCGCCCGCCTCCATGGGGAGATTTATGGACACTACTCCGCGGCTTGAAATCGGAGATATGCCTGTGCATGCTACCTAGACATTGTTGTCATTTCTCAGAAAGATGTGCAGAGAGCACAAGACCAGCGTTGCGCAAAATCCACAATAAGAAATAAGCGGCCGCTTTAGGGCGCGTCAAGCGCTCCTTCGAAACTTTGTTGACGAGGTCGACGTAACACCTGATGCCGCCAAGAATGCAGATTTCAAGCCGTTCAAACTACCAGAGTTTCTCGGATTTATGCTGATGCTATCTCTGCTTTATTCATCGCCTTGCGGATAACGTTTACATTCTGACAGGCTCCTTCAAAAAGATGTGGGTTTCCAGCGGAGCCCTCAGGGTGACTCCGCCTTTCGCCAATTGAAATTCCTGCTCAAGTCACACCCTGTATTTCACCACTGTGATCCATCGTCCCCACAGAGATTCATACCGCCTCAAGTAGTCTTGGAATCTGAGCTGTTCTAGTCCAGCGGAGCGCTGTGAAAACAAAGAGCGCTTTGTTGTGTACGTCCGTTGCTCCTTCCATAAGCCGGAGCGTAATTGTACGGTCACAAAGCAGGAATGCCTCGCATTAATCTTCGCCCCAGAGCGTTTGCGTTCCTATCCCTACGGACGCCCGTCTAACGTAGTCAACGACCACTATGCCCTACACTGGCTCGTTAACCTCCGTGACCCGAGCAGGCACCTTGCACGGTGGGCTTTCAGCCTAGAAGAGCATGACTGCAGCGTTACCTACAAGAGTGGTCGACGGCGCGCTGACGCCTACTGCCTTTAACACCTGCCCTCTCCGGAGACGGAGTGTTACCTCAACATTTTCCACCACTGCGTCCCGTCAGTGTCGCCGGCTTTTCCCGACATCACCACATCTAAGGCGTAACAAATGAACAATTGTACCTTTGATTAAGGTCTCTCCTTGCGGCAGCTCAAAATCCCTAGGGTGTAAACCACTTATGTGTGCTTGACGGCCTGTTGTAGAAGGACTATCATTCTACTGGCCATTGCTTACTCATGGCTTCTCCGAAAGTCCTATACACCTCCGTCTTACAAACAATGCACCACTGCCCTGATGTGGACAACTACAGTTGCCGCGAACGATCCACCGTCACAGGGCCCGCTTCTACTGGCTGAAAATGCGGCCCTAGACTGAGAAGTAGCCTGCCAGCTGCCCTCATTGTCAACAATATGAGCGACCTACAAGCGTTGCTTCTGGCCATATTCACCCGGAGAGATTACCTGGAGCACCGTATGAACAAGCGGGTGAAGATATCCTCTGCCCATTGCCGAAATCCTATAACGGCAACAGCTGGATCATGATTTGCGGTGACTACTTTACTCGGTATTGTGAAAAGGAAGTCCTACTTTCGGCTGCCGCCAACAATGGGTCGTCTTTTATGCTCTTCTCCATCATTTTCCTCGACGAGTTATCACTAGCGACCGTGTTCGACACTTCATCGCTAACGTCGTGGAGCGACTTCTCCGTACCTGCGCTTCACACTTTCGCCATGGCGCGCCTTACAATTCTTAAAAGATCAGTCTGAGGGCACGAACCGAATGACCACCAAGATGCTGACAATGTACATTGACTCGAAGGACGAGTACTCGGATAGCGTCCTGAAGCTAATCACTTAGGCTTTCAATACCGCGCGCCTGGAGACTACTGGCGTGAGCCCACTCTTCGTAATCTACCCTGTCTCCCTACGCTACAACTTAGACACTATACTACAAGTGTATCTTCTGAAGATCCATCCGTAGTCAAGATTTTATGTCTCGCCGAAGAAAACCACTATCTTAGCATTCTAGCCGCCCAATATCGATCTAAAGCATACTACGACTCGCACGGACCTGCCGTCACTTCCGGCCTTGTTGTGGTGGTCTATCAGAAAATGAGGTTCGCTCAAAAGCTGCTGTGCCACTGTGATGGGCCCTACATCATCACAGCCTAAATTAGACAGCTAAGTTATTGCATGGCCAGCGGCTGCCGTTCTTCGGGAACTGAACTGACTCATTCTGTCCGTTTTAATCCATACCATTCGCGCGGCGCTTTTGAACTCGTCCTGCGTGCTTCGGTGGCATCAGGAGAAGTGTGACGCCCATGAAGTGGTTATGCTGATCTCGCAGAAGATAGGAGAGAAAAATGCAGAGGCGTTTCGAGCTCAAACTCGGCAAGCAGACTCAGCTGACTTGTGTCGCCCGTTCTAGACTCAATAAAACCCTGCTGGTAACAATACTCTTCCATGTGGCGTGCCCCGATGGGTGAAGGTGATGAACTGCCAGTCAGCAAAGTTTTCTCAATCATTATTGTGGCTATTTATTTAATATGTGCACTGTGCAATAAGTCACGTTCACATGCGATGTTCAGTTAAATGAAGACATTAATTCCTCCAACACAAAAAGTGCATCACTACACATATGAATTCTGCACAAAACGTTGGCCTGATAGTACAGTCTAGCAATGGCGCTGTTTTCTCACATGAAAGGGAATGTTCGAGCGGATTACCAATGTCTTAAAAGGGGCCTTGTGGTTACTAAACAGAAAGCCTTTGGTTACATTGGGCGATGCAGATTAGGCCTAACTTAAGTTATAATTACGTGCGTTGGATGCCATTAGGAACGATTCAATATAAATTGTGCAGAAATTAGTGAACAAATAAAGTTTCACCGAAGTTCAGTTATCATTCGTTACATTGTGCTGACCACAGTTAACATTTTTTTTGTTGAATAGGTGTAACGTCTATGAAATGTCCACATTATGTCAACAGAAAAGCAATGCTCATTTTCGCAATGGTGGCTTGTGCTTAATTTGGTCAGCACGCATTCTTCAAGCAGGATAAACTGGAGCAGCATTTAAAACGAGAGGCTTGCGGTTTTCTTGCGTATTCGCCACTCTCACCGTGCTGTGTCCTTATGTCAACGGTACAACTTGCAGAAATTACGTTGCACGTGAAAGTGGTGACTAATTGGCAGGTATCGAATAATTCACTTGGGCAACTTCATTTACTGTAATCCCTGAGTGGCATCGCCTTCTTGTGGCTCGCAGAGAGTGATCACACCGTGTGGTGGAGTCCTGGTACTTTGACAACGTGTCACGTGGGAGATCCACCCAGGGTTGTCTTTAGACGAGCGGCTAGACCACGGAAATGAGATTGATCTATGATTCCTCCCCCCAATATATATCGCTTCCGCCCGTGCCTCATTTTCTTTGTTGTGGTTAGCCTTAATATGTGGTTTCGTAATGAATCAGGATTTTCCTGCGGTCTCTTTATTATTACGTGTTCTCACATCGCTGCCTTTGCACTTTTCATTTTTACAAAACACTGCCAATAATTTGTAGTGTTTGGCGTAAGCTTTAAGCTTGGCTACCCAGCGCTCGCCGCCGTATGCACGCTGTAAACGATACAATCAGTGCATTACTAATTTGCCCTGCTGCAGCACCTTTCGCTTGAATGTATACATTATTGCGTCATCCAGTAACAATAACCCAAGCACAAGGATCGCCTTTCGAAGTAGTACGAAACCGGAGGCGGCCTGAACTTGCACGGTATACCGGCGTCACCGCTGGTGCGTTGACTTTCGGTTGCCGCTTTCAGGCCAAGTTTCCGGTGTTTGAAAGCGACGCCTCTGATTAATCGGAATGCAGAGACGTCCCACAGCGGCTCATTTTTCGTAGGTACTCGGATTTTGGAAGGATTTCGGGACTTTCGTTCGCGGTTTTCTCAGCAAAGCAGCCACCTTCCCTCGTACAATAAACGTCGGTACTGTTCGCTAGGAATAATCTATGCGTCTTGCTTAGTTTTATCTCTGCCTTTAGTGTCCTTTTATTTTCTGAAGTGCGCTCGGTCTCCTTCCTCTGTGATAGCTGCTGGCCGCTTACGCAGCGCCTGTGGAGTCACTGATGCTCCCTATCCTGCGACATGGCTTGCTTCGTGGTCGCCCTCTCCGCTTGCGGGGCTATTCTCCTACGGAAGGGCCACGCGGCGTCAATTCTGGCTCCATTGCAACCTGATACGCAGAACTGTCCAGGCAAGTATGCAGCAAAAAAGCGCAGCTGCCCAATGCCGCTGAGCCCACCATCGCACCTACCAACTAGGCCATGACACGTGGATGCATGACCTCACACACCCTGTATACCAATCAATGCTTAAGCAATGCTGCAATGGTGGCTAGTTGGTTTTTCATCTTTAAGGTGCTGGCACGCTGTACTTAAACACAAGAACTTACAACAAAGAACAAAAAGACTAGACAGGTAACGTCTCGCCACGTTGCCTGTCTCGTTTTCTTGTTCTGTGTTGTAAGTTCTTGTGTTTAAGTACAGCGCGCCTTCACATTAAAGATTCAATGCTTGGCCATGTCAGCTGCCAACTGCCACCTACCAGCGCACTTGCCAACTAGGCCCTGTCACGGGACCACCATGTACGGTGACCCCGTGACGTCACACTGTCTCGACCAATCAGTGAATTTTTTGCTAACCACGTTTTGTTTTCTTGTACCTTACCATGCCATGTTTTTCTCATATCGCATTAAAAATATTGCAATCATGCAAATGGGCAGGGGCGGCTTCCGCACCGTCAGCGCATAGCGCCTGACCTGTGCGCAGTCTATCAGGGCTCGCACTGCCGTTTTACCAGCTCTTCTGCAGACAAGCACTTCCTGTAAGTGAAGAGTCTTTTAATTTAATTAATCGATCTCGTAACTACTCACTAAAATGGCGAAGTTAACCTGCTTATAATTGAGCGCGAATGCCGAATAAGTTCACAACACAATCAAAATTGCGTCAATAAATGTGCTCCTTGAAAAAAAAAAGAAAACTGCTGCAACCATAAAACTACATTCCACACAATTCTGGTCCACAGCACTTCAGTAAAGTTACATTCACACTGCTCGCCACAGGTTACATATTGAAATCACTTATTGAGTCGTCCAACAACGGTTATCTGTGTAGCAAGTTCAGAAGTTTGGTATGAGTATCTGAGTTCTCCATTTTATTGCCTTTTTCTATCTAAGATAATTTTGTGCAGCAAGACTGTCTAACTCTCAAGACGGTAGCTCTCTTTGTCACTGATTAACTAAATAAAGCACGCGCGCCCCTCGCCGTAGTTGCACATGACGCACCATGCATAGTCTTTGCATGGGGGCTAAATAAATAAATATTGAGGAGTATTGTACCTATTGATGAGCTCTCGACGTATGAAACTTACGCGGCAAACACCCTAGCAGCTCTGTTGGTAAGGTCAAATGTTACAGCACCACTGGTGTTGCTGGAGCCTGAGGTGGTCGGCTACAGGTGGAGTCAGCCTGGCGTTATATCGGCTGGCAGTTGCTCCCCCATAGCGACACATTTTACGTTTATTCTCGGATTAGAAATGTACCCTAAGAAAAGTGATCTCTAGCAATCACTACTAGATTGCATGAAAGTTTCGGGAGTAATAAGGTATTTCTCGTTAAACAATTTGCGAAGTACACAGAAACCGACAACCGCACCATATTGCCACCAAAAGCCTGGAAAGCCTTGCTCATTGTTCTGAGGTCGTATTTTCTGACAACCCATTTTAATTTCCATTCATTTCATCCTCTGGCATTCCTCTCGTAGGATGCATGTGAAGACACGACGCAGGTGTCGGCATAAACACGCAGGATATGGCACTAAACGCGTCCTGCCTACACGTCGCATTGGCGGATCGGCGCCTGCTCCGTCGAATGACGCATCAGGAGGCGCCTTTCACACTGCTGGTGTGCTTTACAGGCGCCTTTACAGTCTTGGCAAACAAACTGGGCTTCGGCTGCGCGCTGATTTACTGCATCATGGTGCGTGTCCTCAGCCGGGCTGTATGCGGCGGCGGGAGGGCGGCCGAGGTAGCCAGGCAACCAGACCTGCTGTGTCTGTGATTGGACGTTTGCTTCCCCATCTGTTGATGTTTCCTCTCGATCGACGAAGAGCCATATAGCACGGGAATTTAAATTAATTATTAATAAATACGACTCCTGGCCACTGTCGCGGTCGGAGTGTAAACTGACGATGACAGAAGCGCTGAAGTGGTCAAGTCGGGCGGTGGCTTCGAATATTTCTGCGATTGTTCGATGCTACGTAGGTAACATTTTCTTCTCCTGTTTCTGCCCTCAGAATTAAGGAAGGAATTCTTCACATAATACTACCTTAATTTATCATCACTCCTGAAGGATCCAGAAGCAATCATTAATGACTGTTTAAATTAAAATGATTAAAGTGCATTCTTCTAGAATTTCAATCTGACACGGTTATTTTATGCTTCACCTATGCTAGACAATTTTCGTGACCAACTGTGGTGTATGCACACTTTGTCCGCCTTCTACACACAGCGGTAACATAATTGTTGCACAAGATTCTTCTTGTACGTTTCTCTTTTCGACAGTGTTACTGCGTAGGACCGCAGACATAAAACAGTACACATTTGTGCGCAATAGGGACGCGGTAGATGGCAATCTCATTTAACCTAACGTTTTATTGTCAAAAAAAAAACAGCAACAACAACATGTGGTTGCATTGCTTCGATTCATTTTTTGTTGTTGTATGGTGTTCATGCTCTTCTAGAAAAGAAGGCGCCGGATGCCCCACCAACTGGAAAGAAAAGAAAACACGTTTGCATTTCTTGTATAACTTTCAGGTACAGCCATTAGCTTTTATTGCCCATTTCACATATTAAATGCCTCTGTATGCAGTTGGAGGACATCTCTGGCTAAAAAATGGTAGAACATGAGAACCGAATCATATCAAATGCGTGTTTTTTTTAAACATTTTTTTTCTCGTATCATGTACAGTCAGCTCATTTTTAGCCTTTAATGCTACGATACTTGGGTGCGTTTCTGTTGCGAGGAACAAAATACGTTACGGAAAGCTCCATACGTAAAATAACCTAATAATGAGCCTCCTGCCTTCACCTCCGACTTTTATCGACTACTTGTGTGTCCCTCAGATGAGAAACCGCTTCGTGAAATGCTGTTTCATGACAAACGACTATTCGCAGCCCACTTAAAGGCCATCGTACTTTATAAGGTGGTTCAATACCAGAATGCTCTCCACTTTTATTACTTTTCCACAGTTTTATCTCACTAGAGGACGGGATAGAATGAAAGGCAGTCGTTTCCTGTATGTACCGTCGTTGCCAAAAGTAACCGGGCAAAGGGCAAAGGTGGCTTGTTTCTTAGCCGCGTAGCGAAGCACTTCTGACAACCCTTAAGCTCTGAACCTCTGTAAAGTAAGCTGAACCCTTGTCCTTACGTTCTGACGCCTTTCGTTCTTTAGGGTGCCGTAAAGGCTCCGTTATAGGACAGAAGCAAATAGATGCTGCTCGGTTACTTTTGACAGAGTGAGCACATTAAACGGGTCATGACATGATGTACTAACAAATCGTGGTTTTACGTTGCAGCTAACAGATTTGGCCTTATGAACCGTACTTAAGAAAGAACTAGACCTCTACGAGAGAATTTGTGCTAGAAGTTGCAATTAGAAGTTATCGGCTCTAAACCCCCCCTACCCCCCTTGTAGTGATGCCCCCCCCCCCCCCGTTCTTCAACAGATCTGCTGTTAACTGATCTTCACCAGCTGCTTTTCTCTTTTGCATTGCTCCTAAGGCTTTCTTTACTTCCTCTTTCGTTATTTGCGGGATGACGCATTGCTGTGAGCTGCTGTTTCTTTCATTGAAGTTCTGATTACATTGGCTACTGTACAGATTGTGAAGAACTCTTCGGCTACTTTAACTTTCTTATCCACATTGCTAAGTACATTGCCCGCCTTTCCTCTTAAAGCATACAACTGGTTTTAACCTATGCCTAGTTTCCTCTTCACCGCTTTTAGGCTACCTCCGTTGTTTAGAGCACGCTCGATTCTCTCCATATTAAACTTCTTTATTTCGGCTACCTTGCGCTTATTTATTAACTTCGATAGCTCTGCTAGTTCTATTTTGTCGGCAGGGTTAGACCCCCTCATGCTTTAGCGTTTCTTAATCAGATCTTTCGTCCCTGAGATAGCTTGCCGGCATCCCATCGAACCATCCTACCGCCTACTTCTACTGCGCACTCCGTAATGATGGCTGTCAGATTATCGTTCATTGTATGAACATCAAGATCGTCTTCCCAGTTAAAGCTGAATATCTGTTCTGCAGCGATATCTTGATTTTCTGTATTTTAATACTATAGCACACCTCTATGTTGCCAGCTGTATCCTGAATAAGGAGAATCCCACACCTAGTTCCCGTCTATCCGCTAATGCGCGATAGGGCAGTATGCGTCCGTCCTTTAGAACTGTATATGCCTCACCTGTCCTCCGAACTTCACTAAGCCTTATGACATCCGACTTAATTCTCGCTAGTTCCTCTAACAGCACTGCTAGGCTAGCCTCACAAGATAGGTTTCTAAGGTTAAAAGGTGCCAGGTTCAGATTCTAATGGCGGCCTGTCCGGAGCCAGAGATTCTTAGCACCCTCCGCTGCGTCACAGGTGTGACCGCTGCCGTGGTCCGATGCTCTGCAGCCGCTGGGGACTGAGGGCCGAGGGTTAATTGGTTTTTTCGTATTAGGTTGTGGCCAAGTACTACACCAGAGTGGCCAAATCCTGTTCTGGTGAAGGAGTGCGTTGTGGATTCTGGTCATCGGGATCAGGCTGCACCCCAGGCCTGGAGCCTGGTTATGCTATTCCATCGTCACACGGTTTGTTTTCAAACCCGGTGGAGAATTGCGCGGCACCAGGATTCCAACTCCGGCCCTCTTGAGCGCGAGGCGGATGCTCTACCTCTACGCCATCGCTGCTCTTTAGCCACATTGACAAACCTGCTGATTATGAAAGATTATAATAGCCTAAGAAGGTTAGCTACTTTCATCCCCGCATGTTTGCTTGCGATCCGTTTCAGGAGTTCACATATTTGACTGGTCCTAGCCTCTAGCCTCTGAAGTGTTTCCGAGTTCTTGCCGTTGGCCTGAATTCATAATGCCAGAATTCTAATGCTTGTCACCTTTGGTTTAGCGTTACCGTTGACCTTGGGTGCGATTCCCGGGTTATACGGTCCGTCGTGCTTTATACGCCTACGCTGGCTTGATGACGCGAGAAAGAGCGTTTACGATTTCTCGGGCGAGCACCAGAGCCCGATCAGTTCAAAGTATCTTTCTAAACATCGATTTCTCGCTGAAGCGTCTGTTAAATTTCACCATCACTGCCGCTGCATATCCGCAGGGTCAGGTCACCTGCGTACAATATGTGATTTAGCCCAGGGATTTCACTCAGTTGAGCGGGGATGCCAAGCATGGGAATATTAAAAAAGGTCGGCGACAATACCTGCGGTGTTGCCTTGTTGCCGAGTCGAATACCCTCCTGTGTGTGTCCCCCCATTCTGATAGTTGCCGTTCTGTCTACGAGGAAATAGCGTATGTAGTTCCTGGTGCGAAACGAAGTGAAACATTTTTTAAGCACTATTTATTGGCTCAGGGCATAAAAGGGACATATATTGATGGTGAAATGAAAAAGATGGTTAAATGTATGAAAACAGATATGCCAATCTAATGAAGTCGAAGAGTGAGCGATGATGCAGTCCCTGCTTCCAACCGGTATGTGACGAAGCACTGGTCGGCGAGAGAGAGGCGTGGCCCTGTCCCCAACACGGAGGGGGTAGAGGCGGCACTTACCGAGGCATTGAACAAATGTTCAGCCCCACCCGTTCGTTCGCGACAACAGGAAAACTTTTTTAAGCTGTATACGGAACCAAACACATGACACTGCTGCTCAGGCACCACACATCAGCCTAGGTTACAAGTTTAACATATCTCCACTGAGTAGCGCTATGTTCGCTACATGGCGGCCAAGAGATGGCGCTAGTGGTACGTACAGAAGTGCTGGGCATGCGTAGAAGCTAGTGATGTAGATACAATATATTATAATAAATTATGGAGCCTTAGGAGGACAATAGCGCAGTTTTGTCGCTCACTTGAGTAATTCATGAGTAAGTGCAATATATGTGGTTACAAAAAATACGAAGGCTTGTAAACGCTTTGAGTGCATTCAGTAGCGACACGTTTATTACAAAGCACTAATTAAAGTGCAATATTTTGATAGAGCGTAACATGGCAGATGAGCCAGCAATATGATATCGACTACGACTGCGTCCACTGATGGCTGTTGGTGACTGTCAGCCCGTTTTGTCGCAAGACGGTGTGGGGAGGGCAAATGTTTTTCTTGAGGCCAATCGAACCTCTCTCAGTTGCGGTTTCCACCAAGCATACATTGTTAAAATGAGTCACTGAATGTGCAGCTTGCATCGGCACTGCTTTACTGCGGTTTACCGAACTACTAATTAAAACTTCATCACTAAACTAACACCTTGGCGTGAGGGCTGTTGGAGCTTCCTGTTGAGGAATTATACTATCGATTATTTGTCGAAATTTATTCCTGGCGATTTACCAGATTCAGTAGCGATGAAACTATTTCCATATGCGTTATATTACCACATGTTAAGCAGCGTATGTTCTGGCCTTTAACAGAGCCTTTTGGCTTCAAAAACTGATCTAAAGCTGGCAGATGAAGCATGTATACTTTGTGGTTGGTGTATCTGGTTTCTTTTCAGCACACAATGCCAGGCGATGATTACATGTATTTGTTTTTCAACCGGCAAGCGCAAAGCTACAACGTCCTACTGCATGTGGCAGCATGAAATTTTTAATTGTGCCGCATTCTCTGATATTCGCCAGTAAATGTGTTCTCCTTACTGTCACATGCATGGAGTACAACGACAAGGTAACTACCTAATCGCACTTTTCAACCACACGGTTGGAAAGAGTAATATCTTAAGAATTTCCTCTTTATTGTGCATTCATAAGAAGAAACGACAAGCTTTTCAGGCATAGAGAAAAATCCTAGGAGAGTTATATTCGCTTTGCAAATGCAAGGAGCGCCTTCTCATCTCTTCCAAATCATTGCTCGAACTGCGCACAATTGCAAATCTATGAGATACCCTTCTACGGGCCTTATGTCGAAGGTTGGGAACACGGCAATGAATTGTTCTCATGAGAATGCCGAAGCCAGGCTCTGAGCTGCAATTTCAATTGTTCACACCCCTTGACCACGAGGGTAAAAAAAATGTTGTTGGAAGTTGGCGCCGTATTCTCCTTTTCTGCCTCTTTTCGCACCACTGCAGAGCTCCTGTGGGGATAGTTTTTTCAGCTGTGTGGATTAAATTCGTGTGCAGCGCTTGTTGCCGAAGCACAAAGGAAAGAACGTGGCGAATTTCCGCGCACGCTTTTTTTTTAGGTTCTGTATCAGAAAAAAAAGGCTTCATGTCGCCACAGCTCCTAGTCTCAGTCAATGCAGTGACGTGGACTAACATTAACCCTTTTAGCAGCTTGACCAATAGAGGGCTGCACTGCTCAGAACGTCTGACAAGTGCACAGATGCAAGAATATAATTATAAGGTCTTTTTCTCAGACAGCATACATCTGTCTATGCTATCAACATTCATTCGTAGCTGCGAAAAATTTCATGATATTGTGATTAGCGTTCAACAATTACAGCGTACTCAGCCTAAAAAGCCCCATTTATTCCTCCTGCAATGTCGCTAAAGTTGGGTAGTTTAAACGGGCAGAATAGCAAGCCGGCGCGCTTTAAGCAACGAAAGAAAGCCAGAAACGGACGATGACGAAGTGCCAGAAACAGGTACACATATTACTTGAGGAGAAGAAGAAGGTACACATAAGTCAGAAAGTGGTCAGATCTTGGCCAGAAAAGGTGTCATTCTGGGAAGTTCGTGAAGAATGAAGAGCGAGGGGGGGGGGGGGGGGGGGGGGCTTGCACATTCACAATGAGCCAAGAAAAAAATGCAGCTTCCATATTTTACAGTCGTTGTGAGAGGGTTTTTGCCAGATGATATCTGGAAAGATCGCTGAGCTATGCGTTACTTTTTGAGAAACTCATAAAAGCCAGCGCACTACACTCCCTTGCCTGTGTTTAAAAAATTAAATGTTAGGTATATATGTAACGTTACCCAAAACACTACTGGCCGCATGAGTGTATCGCATTGCGTGTTCTGCGTTTTTAACGTCCCAAAGCGACTGAGACTATTAGGGGCGCCGTAGTGGAGGACTCCGCAATGATTTAGTCTGCTTGATGTTGTATTAACACGTTCGCATGTCCGTGGTTTATCGGTGGGTCACGTAGGGTATTCCTACTGTGCGTCACGAATGCTCAGTGGCGTTATGAAGCAGTGAAAGCCCCCAATATTTTTCATAGACCCCGAGAAACATACAGATCTGTTGTCGGTTCTAATCAGATGACTTCACTGGAGGTTCATTTGTGGGTAACGCAGCTTCAAAGAAAATCTAAGGTCTGCTCCCCGGTGGGCACCGGCGCGCAGAGATTAAGACCCTGAAAACCGCTGTCGGAGTGAACGTGTTAACGTGCGCTGACAGCGCACAGCACAAGGGCGTTTTTGTACATCGCCTCCCACGAAAGGCGACCCTGGGATCATCAGCTGACCGACAAAGCCACTGAGCCACTGAGACGGGTCATGGCATATCATGTCGCTGCACAGACCGGACTTTAATTGATGTTAAACGTTTCTTTTTTAAGTAGTACTTCAAATATTCTTCAAGAATATGGAATACTCAGAAGAACTTTTTGCTATTTTCGTTTCTTTGATCAAAAAAGGAGAGAAAACATTCGCTCTCGAAAAAGCCTCCCGGGATGCAATCTGCCAAACATTCGTTTTTAGAGACCCGCACGGTGTAGAAAGTTAGAAACGGTAAAAATAAATACGCAGAATTCTATTCTAATGTCTTAGTGGAATTAGGCATACTTCAAACAATAAAAAAATAATGCTTCAAACATTGCTTCAAACAACATAAAAATGTGTCACTCAAACGGTCATACCAACCATTGATAAGAGGAAAGTTATGGCATTATTGTGCATGGGGAAGCTTAAAAGCGCTAATTGCTTTCTGAGCATTGCCATTTTGGTTTTATGGGGTTTAGCGTCACAAAGGGACTCAGGCAATGAGGAACGTCGTAATGAAGGGCTACGGAAATTTCGACCATCTGGGGTTCTTTAACGTGCACTCGCACAGAACACGGGCCTCTAGCATATCGCCTCCATCGGAATGCGACCCCCGCGGACGGGATAGTACTGCAGTATTACGGCTGCGGTAGCGATATTTTTATTTGCTTAGTAGGCTTCAATGGATTACGTGCTTCTTTTTTTCATCTCTTGAAGATTATAAAGCAAAGATGAAGCTGTCTACAAGCATCTTGGCGACCTCAGCGGTGGCCGAATGGTTGAGCATCCGCCTCGCATGCGGGAGGTGAGGGGTTCGATCCCCAGTGCCGCCGGGCCCCCACCGGTGATACAATGGGTACAAGCTTTTCCCTGGCGTTATGCTCGGCTTGTGAGGGGTGAAATGCTTGGAAAATGGGTCTTCGACCCCACCTTGAGTAATCGAAAAAACACATTGTGCCATGGCGCTCATTGGACATAGATGCCCTTGCGCGATAGAAATCCATAATCATCATCAACAAGCCTCTTGTGAGGTTGGCTGTTCCGTTTACGTTTCCCGTTCTTCAGTAACGAATGATCTATGCAATCCGCTACTGAGGCAACTTCGCCGCCGCCATGGAAACAAGGAGGAAAGAGAAGACTCGATCCTTGAGTCATGCCTGCAACAAAGCAGGTGCCGCTCAGGAAAACTACATCGTGTCGCTTAAAACGCAGCTGCAGCGAGCGGCGAAAATACCATGACGCAAACAACGTGCAGCAGCCACCGCCCCGTTGTACTTTTACACAATGAACAATCCCTTAAGAAACAGGTAAATTTCAAAAAATATCTGGTTTCCAGTGAGAGAAACCTTGGGCAGTAGCGTCAGTGGCAGTTATTGGTCCTTTCCTGCTCGTGAAGATGGGTTCCGCGTTGCCTGAAGTTTTTCGATCTCAATTTCTGAAGCCACTCTTATTCCTGATCTATATAAATGACATTCTAGATGGCATACAGTCCCCCATAAAACTGTTTGCGGACAGCTGCGTTGTTTACAGGGAAATAAATTCACCCTCAGATGTATCTATCCTGCAGAGCGACCTTGATAAAATAGTAAATTGGTGTCAGCGTTGGCAGATGAATCTGAATATTAATAAATGTAATCACGTCCATTTTTCAAATAAAAAACTCGAACTTCGCACACAAAACATTGTTGAAAACATAACCATAAAAAGCGTCTCAGAGTGCAAGTACCGTGGTGTTTATTTGATGCAGACTCTTATATGGAACACACACATCCAGCAGTCAATATCTAACGCATGTAAAATGTTGTTCCTTATTCGTAGAAATTTCAAATCAGCATCAAAAGATGTTAAAGAAACACTTTATTTCTTGCACGTGAGATCCATCCTCGATTGCGCCTCCATTATTTGGGACCCATAACAGGCATACTTGATTGAAGCAATAGAAAAAACTCCAAAATCAGGCTGCACGCTTCGTATCCAAAAATTATAACCCCTTCCAAAGTATCACTGAGATAAAATCATTGCTGGGCTGGGAACCGTTAAACATCAGAAGAAGAAATTTGCGACTTAAATTCTTCCACCGCATCTTCTATAATCAAACAGGAATTGACAGTCGTAGCTACCTCTTTGGAGCCAACTTACGTGTCGACTCGGCACGACCACTCCAAGAAGGTGCGCGAATACAATTCTAATACAAACAGTTTTTCTAAATCATTCTTTCCACAAACTGTGAAAGACTGGAACTTGTTGCCGGAAGAGTGTGTGTTCAGTGTTTGATAATCGCGATTTTTATTTTCGTCTGTATTCCTGAGAACCTACTCCCTGTCTTACTATTGTTCTAGCTTTCTGTTACCTTTAAATAATGTTCACTGATTGTTATGTTTTACTTTGATGTTAACTTCGCTTAATGTTCTTGTTGCTTTTTCTGTGAAAAGAACACGTTGTTTTCAAACTGTCCTCCACTGCGATAATGACTTCGAGGCGACGCTGGTATTCTGTAAATAAATGAATAAATAAATAAATAAATAAAAATAATAGCAATCTCGGCCGGTATCTACATTTTAATAACCAGCAGATAAACCGTCCTGATTTCAGCTAGCCCATCTGTTCATTTTGATTTCTCACCAGCACCATCCATCAAGTGACATTACAAGAATTTTAAAAG